>JAKUCV010005328.1:73486-179755 GCA_028386065.3 Turnera subulata
AGGTAGGCCTAGTACAACCCCACGATAGCTTACCCGTGGGCTGTTCACGGTGGATTGATGAGAAGCTGTTGGATGTTGTTGCTACTAGTGTGTATTATTGTTGTTGCTAGTTTGATCACCTGCTTATTGAGTCTGTGGACTCACCTCCCTTCTTTCCACTCCCTTTCAGGGCAAGGAGTTGATCAGCTTGGTGAGAGAAGGCTCGAGAGACTCGTTTGTTAGTCGATGGGTACTTAGCCAAACCTGGTTCTAGCTAGATTATGTGTATATAAGAATAACTAGCGCAAGAACACAAGTGATGCCCCAACTATGTAGTATGAAACCTATGTAATATAAGCGGATGTTTGAGTATGGTTTTATAATTCGACCTTTGATGTTTCTGTTGATTTTAGCTGCGCAATAATCGTTTTGCCCGTTGGGCTAACTTCTGCCCATCGTTGATGTAGGCCTTTGGGTGCCCTGTGTCATGCTAAGTGATGCGCAAGGCACCTGGCCGGTCACGTATGGACGGGGCGTGACATTAACTTTTAGATAATTAATAAACCTTATACATAAGTATGCCTGGGGAATTATTTCCTTGTAGGTTCGCATATCTGGTTTTTATTGAAAATTGCTAGCTGACGAAATGCAACTAATCACACGTAATTAAAACACTTTTGGTGGTACCAGATTCTCAAAAAAGAAAAAAAAAAACACTTTAGGTACTAATTCTTGAGGCATTTGTTGGTGGGCTAATAGACAAATACCATTTGCGACGATTCAGGCCACCCATGAGCATATTGGGCCGTTTGTTTGTAGATCACATGTTGCGTTTGTTTTTGCCACATGGATTTGTAACCCTCACTGAGTCATGCTTATCTTTCTGCGTAAAACTGCAGTAATCACTTGATCACCAAAAAAAAAAAAATCCCAGGCACATGAATGAAACGTTCACCTGATTTGAAAGGTCAACTTCCTTTTCTTCTTCAACAATGTGTATAGCCTGGAGAGCAGTTAACTACACTTCAAAATAATGTTCGAAAGATTGATTTGTAAACCATATATATTTTACAGGAAGTCTTGTTCTGGGTTGCCAGTCGCTCGTGTAAAACCAGTCTCCCTATTTGGCTTACTACGGATAAATACACCTTGTTTGTTTCATTGATTTATCAAATTTAGTATACTATACTGCTGGAAGTTGATTACTTTTTCATCGTTTTTTTTTTTTTCTTAAAAAGAAGTCAATTTCTTTTACTTTCGTGGTTCCGCTTTAATTTCTCTTGCAGATCATTGACATGTAGAAATGTGAATCCTGTCCAACAGCTCCAAGCTTTCTACAGGCTATTTCCATCAATTTAACTCTTGAATGTTTGTTCATGGAAGTTAAAATACTTCACATTACAGCAGGAAATGAAAGGTCCCATCTAGGAAACTGCAAAACTTAGAAATAAATATTTGTCAGAACTTAAAAATACTCTAGTAAATAAGCATGTCATCATAGAAATGTGCAGGTCTTGCTGACTTGTTCATAAAGTAACAAAGTGCAATAAACTTAGCACTGATCTGTGGGATCCCATCATTTGCTCCAGCAAAGCCCCAATGTTCACTGGGCTCCAACTTAAACGTCAAAAGCTTGCCTTGTATCTCTCGACAGTAACTGACAGATTAGTTTCCCCAGATTAGGAATAAACTTCTGCACAAAAAAGTTCAGCAAATAAACACAGAATATACTTGTTGAATTCACCTACAGGTTAGATGCTACTTGCCTCACCAATTCATTAGTTTTTTTTTTTTTTCCGGAGAAATCGAAGCATCAACAACATTTAAAGACAAAGAAACCAACATTCAACAAATTTCAATTAAATCACAACCAGAAAAAGAGCAGAAAAGAACAATGGTTTTCTCGGAAACCGAACAAATGATACATGCAACCACAGAGTCACGGAGGAGTTTGCAATATGAAAATCTGCTCCACTTTCATATTGTCTTTTGAAACTCAATTTCTCAACTAATTAACAAAAAGAATACGCACAGAAAGCTTAAATCTGAAACAATAAACAATAGATAAAACAGACCAAGAGGGAAAAGGAGTATTTGCCTGTTTGCGGATGTTACCTCCGGAGACATAAATGAAGTAATCAACGATAATAGAAAACTTTATGTGAGCTTCAAGTAATTTCTTAAGAGCATATAACTTGGCCACTAAAGACAGCACTAAATATGTCCTCAGAATTAAAATGTAAGCTCATCGCAGTCATTCTGTTTATTAAAACTTGGTCACTTTTTAATTTATATCATCGAATGTCTTTATATACGATCTCTGATCATCATCTTATATGTGTTGTAGGATATATATAGCTTAGTAGAAAAGTACAGCTAGATTTCTTTGAGTATTTTTAATTAAGGTTTGGTTTAAATTTTTTATTTCATATTTGTACGCACCTAGCTAGAAAATTAATAATAGTCTATCGTCATCCTCTGAGAGTTGTTTGCCTTCTTCTTTAATGGTCAAAGCATTGTTGTTTCTAGCGATTAATGATTAGTTTCAGGTTTAGTTTCTCTTTTTCTAGAAAATCATTATTAAAACGAAAAAAAAAAGTGTAAATAGCAGGCTAGGTGTATATATTAATATAATTTCAAACTGTTAATAATTAATATTGTAAAAAAAATATAATCAAAATCAGAGAAGGAAAAGGATTATAAGGATAAGATTGTACTTACCTAGAAACCGTGGTCACACCGGATTAATAATTCCAATTCATATATATATGTAAATAGGTAGCATTAGAGACATAATTAAGACGTTGCAGAGAGTTACTTGGGCAAATTCTTTCAAAGTATATATAGAGACTTTCTATAACATCTCTTGAGCCAAGAGTAGGTCAAATATCAAATAAAGAAAGAAAAAAGATGATTAAGATTCCTCCTGGTTATAGGTTTTGCCCCACAGATGAAGAAATTATTCTTTACTTCCTCCAAAACAAGGTTAATGGAAGGCCACTGCCTCACCATAATATGGCACATGAATGTGATATTTATGGTGATAAAGAGCCTTGGATGATCTTTGAGAAAAATGTAGAACAAGAATTTTATGTGTTCACTAAGTTGAAGAAGAAGAGCAATTCGAATTCGGGCTCAAACATTCAGAGAAGTGCTGGTTGTGGAACTTGGAAGGGACAAAATACTAAAAACATTACTTATGGAAATCAGGTTATCGGGTTCAAGAAATTATTTATATTTGGTGTAGATCGCAAAGATCTTGTATCAAAAGCTAAAGCGGAGGGTAATGGACACTGGATCATGCACGAGTTTTCGATCAAGAAAGATAAGCCAATCGGTGATCATGAATATGTTTTCTGCAGAATCAAGAACAAAGATGCGGGCAAAGTTTCAAGAAGTTCGGCTAAAAGGCCTAGAAGCATGATGATGGACGATGCATTAGAAGAAGAAAATCATCAAAGGAGGCCGTGTTTATTCAACAATAGCGTCGATGCAAGGGAACAATCAAGAACTTCAAGTGCATGTATTTCTGGTTCAGATTCTGCACCAAGCATGTCTGTTGGCGGTGATCCCATCTGGTTTCAAACAAGACCCTCGAACTTGGATGGTGAACATCAACAGCAAGAGCTTGTTTACCCTCCTAAAGCAATGCAATCCCCCCAATCCCGAGGTGGAGCATGTGTGTCATCATCATTATCTGATGATCAATCGGAATCTGTGCAAGCTGATGACCTTTGCCTTGATGATGACTTCTGTCTTGATGATGACTTCATTAAAGAACTCTTCTCGGACCTTGAAAATATTGAAGGTGGAAATCAGTTTCAAGAACTTACACTACCTCAATCGGATCATATGGAGTCGACAAAAGATACTTGGTATTAGAGAGTCAATTATTACATAACAGTTTTAAGAGTTTTATATCATCAGAACCTGTCAATTCTTTGAGTATATATACGTCACAGTTAGTTTTCTTTTTCTGTCGATTCAAGAATCCTCCTCCCAGGCCTTCTGTTTCTTGGTCACCCCCAGGAGTATAGTAGAGTCGAAAGATGATAATCTCTTGGATTTACAATGTTGAGGCTGGATCCGGACCATGGCACCTTAACTTCCTGCTCAACAAGCTTGCCAATCTCGTTTCAAAAGATATATTTTTGTTCACTCTCAGGAGCTGTAATAGTTCTCAGCGGATCCTTTAGCAAAATGGGGAGCTTCTCGCCCCTCTTTTGATTTCATTGCTTGGTTTGTAATGTATTTTAACTCTTCTTTAGCAAAATGGGGAGCTTCTCGCTCGTCTTTTTGATTTCATTGCCAAGTTTGTGATGTATTTTAATTAACTTTTGTGATTATTATTAGAGTTATATATGTCTTTCATTTTATGTCTACAAAGCCACCGGGTTTTTCAAATATCAACTTGTTTTACCACCATATTTAGATCTTTTTATGGGTTTCATTTTGTGCCTACTAGCAAAGTTCAGTGCCACTAGTAGATAAACAATACTGGGAATAGGTTATAATTAATCATGGCTGCTCATGAACTCATGATTATATAGGAATGATGGGAAAGGATGATGGAGTCCAATAGTATTACCTCCATTATGCTATAATACGAGTGGTTTGGTGGAAGAATCCTGAGGCCACTCCACAAAATAATAGAACACTGCCCTTCCGTTCTTGGGATCCACAGCAAAATAGACTGCAGACTGGTCAAAATAGGTTGTCCTGATAAACTACGTACTAATCTTGTCCGCTTTCCAATATATACAGGTGAGTTTGCCCTTAACTCATTGCCGCTTTTTAATTTCTCACAAGAGAAAAACGTACTAGTCGTACAATTAGTAAAAGACTTGACCAAAAAATTAATGAACTGCAATTGCTCTTTTTCTTATGATATAAAACTGCGCTTGCTCAAATTAAGCTAATGAGGTTGGATGGGCTGGCTTAAATGTGTAAACCAATAGAATTCAAACTAGTCATAACTTAGGTCGTTTTATGGCCTTGTTAACAAGACTATTCTTGAAGAGATTCTTCCAGTTAGACCCAAAAAAAAAAAAGGGAGAAGCTAAGTTTCAAGAGAAATGTCATAAGCATCAAAGCGACATGTCATCCAAGATAAATGTCTGTAACACAGGTCATATTACTTCTGTCAAAAAAAAAAAAAATGTCTGTAACACAGGACAAAATGTCCCAATGAACTTATTGATCTTTCTTATTTTTTTTGATAAAGGAGCATTCTTCATTTATATAAACAGATCGAAAGATTTGAAAGTACATAATTGAAGATCAAATCGAACAAAAGCATGAAAAAAATTCAACATAAAAATTCTTTCCAACCTACTACAAAGAAACACACAGCGAGATCTATATCCTTCAAAAGAGGATTTACAACAGCACTCTGCTCTCGTGGGCGTCATAACCTGTATCGTCCGTGCAACAATCACCAAGCCAACAGGTGAAGTCGATGCATACCTGTGGGGGAAAACATCTCTTTGTCGGTGAATTTCTGCAGTAGACAGAGAATTGTTCTTGAAGTCGAATCTTCCTCCATGGCTTTTGGCTCCCATAGTCTTATTCGAAATCACAAAAAACATAGAAAACAAACCCACAAAAAGTGGGACTAAACTCACAAAAAGTGAGACAAAACCCACAAAAAGTGAGACTAAACTCACAAAAAGTGGGAACAAAACAACAAAACTATAAAATTAAAGAGAAAAAACTAATTGGTGGGGGCTTACCGCCGGAAAGAGAGTCGTCGGCGGCAGCCCCAATATGTAGATCTAGGGTTTTTCTCTGAGAGAAAGAGAGAGAAAAGAAAAACCCTAAAACCTAATAATCCAATCTATCGTTTATTTATTGATCTTTCTTATTAATTATTCTTAATTATTTACTTATTATTCTCACGGCATATATAGCTGTTACAAGCAACGATGCTGTTTTCTTCTATATTTAAGCTGTTGATGGAGGAAGCTTCCCTTCTATGAATGAAGAGAAGAGAACTGAGGCCCGAGCAGGCTGGTAGCTTGGAAAATAATGTCCTGAGCCTCTAATTGTCACAAAAGTCAGATTATCATATCCAACAGCATACCCACCGACCTTCAATGCAAATAGAAAATATCATTAGCTAATTACCTCCTTCCTATAAGAAACATATACATCACACGCTAAATTAAAAAGATGCTATATATATATACCTCCCCTTGGGTGTACCAAGGATACCAGGTAGTCCTTATTGGTGTCTGCAATTTCTTGATGGCATATTTCGTGGATGTGACTGGTATTGCAGGATCCGTGTCACCACTACATAACATGTACAATTGGTCAGGATTCAGGAATGATTTCTTACTTATTCCAAGATAAATTATGAGATTTATGAGTACATTCTGTTTTCAAAAAAAAAAGTTTCAGGTTCCTGACCTGTATATCCACACTCGAAGTCCCAAGTTTATCAGTTCCTGAAGTATTGGAAGCACTGTCACCGCTTGATCTTTCCAGAGTTGGCTTATTTTTGCACTGTTTGTATATGAAGACAATCCCAAGGAAAAGTTACGAATCAGTACAAGAAAAACTGACTCCTGCAAAAATTTATACCATAACTAGAGACTGGTAATAATATTAGGTAGAGAATATTATATAGACCTGCAGGCTTCCCATTGGTGAGGAATATCAGTAACATGAAGAGCCTTTTGAACTTCAGGATTGTTCAAGTAGGAGTGCACGTAGTCAGGTGAGCAGGGATCGAAAATAAATGCCTGCATATATACATTTAACTCAGATTAAAAATTTTAGTTGGTCTAACCTTTCTTTTCTGGGTATATATATATACTGAAACAGGAATTCTGCACTTACGGATTCGGAATAAAAAGAAGAATTGCACAAGGGGGCATAGATATCATAACGATAAATAATCCCTATGACCTTAGTAGCTTGGTCAAGAGTTTCTGAGCAAACATCTGAAACATTAGGTGTTGTAAATTTGCAGTTTGTGGCCAGTAAATCGTGCATTTCATCTGATATCAGAGCATGTGTCCAAAAGTAATCCACTGAACCAGTTAGAGTTGTTTCATAGTCGATATAAGCATTTCCAATCTGACACAAAATCGCACCTCCTTCATGTCAAGAATTGTAAATGAAACAATAGATTAATAAAAACATATATACATGGAGGAAAAACTTACTGCAATTCCTCTCAGGTTGATTTTTGTGCTGTTGTTGTTGTTGTTGTTGTGAATAACTGTTTGCGCGAGCTGGGGTACATAATGGCCTGCATAGCTCTCTCCAGTGATGTAAAACTCTCTGTTCTTGTACTCGGGGAATCTCTCTAACCAGTTAACTAGGAATGTGTAGGAATCTTGAGCAGTTCTGTTGTCTCCGCTTAACTCATAATCTGAGGTTGTGTTTGAATAAGAAAACCCAACACCAGCAGGAGACTCAAGGAAGATGATATTGGCATCTGCAACCAAAACAAATTTCTTTTAACCCCTAGTTTAAATGGTGTCCACTTTCCAGAAATTGATCACAAACTGAAAAGACTCACCCTGATTCCATGCATATTTGTTTCGATATAGAGTTTTACCGTCCTTGTCCACTCGAAATGGCCCTAGTTCCATCATTGCGCCATTTCCAAAGGATGAACAACCAGGCCCTGCTCGCCAAAGCCTACCAAGTCAAGAGATCTTCTTCTACCCATGAACCATACCAACACATTGTGACAGTAAAGAGAAGTGTTAAAAGAGAAAAGGCAAACATTCCAATTCGTCATTAGAATTTCTCAGTTTTAAAGCCTTGCACAGTGGCCTGTCACCACAAGTAATGATAGAAGTTCAGGAGATATTAGTCCTGCGCAGGGAGACTCTTCTAGTATTGAAGAAAAAACAGGGTTGTGCTTTCCATTAGTCAATAAAAATCTGGGTCCATTCCCATATGATCTTATGTTGATTTTAGTCTTCTTGGTTTTTCTAGTCACCTTGTCTTTTATTGAGCGCAAACATGGCATGGCTAAAAAAAAAGAGTACAAAAAAGAGCATTATGACAAATTGTATTCTTAAAGCGCAAAGTAGCAGACATTAATAATGATTTGGAATGCCAAATGGTCTGAGCTTGAGAGAGTGAGAGTGCCTAGAGGAGTACTGTGATCTAAATACTGATTACTCTAAAAAATCTGTATCTTGAAGAAAATTTTGACTGTCAATAACTATTATTACCTCCATTAAGCCACAGTACAAGGGGCTTGGAAGCAGAGTTTTGAGGGGACTCTGCAAAATAGTAAAACAAGGCTCGCCCTGCTTTAGGATCCACCGTTACATACCCTGAATACTGATCAAAGTCCACTCCCTTAGGTTGCCCTGGCAAGCTTTGAATCTTGTCACCCTTTTTTAGTCCATCTTGGGGACCTATGTACATGGAAGAGTACCATGAAGAATTGTTTGAATCAAAACTTGCGAATCTTGATTCACCATGAAGCCTAGTTTTTGACAATGCATCAACTATGAACTTAAATGGCGAGAAATCTTCCCTTCCGTAACACTCAACAAAGCAACTAAGGAACAGAAGAGAAACAACAAATATGAAAGCACTGGTTCTCATTGTTCTTATTGTGGCTTGAAAATTGAGACATTGATTTCTAGTGCTTATGTACTCCATCATATTCCTGTAGATAGTTTGATCAACACGATAGTTGACCGGGTGTGATGAGAAGTAAGATTGCACGCTTAATAATGACTTGGTGCCATTCATAATTCACCAGTTGTCATGTCATTTTGTTGCTTTGGTGCTGGGATGTCAACATAGTTAACTTATCTCCATCTCAATGCAAAAAATTATTACGCCAAGTGTTCAACAATATTTGGTATGATGAACTAACATGGAAGTTGCAGCAGTGATGAGCTGCCCAGGCTGTTACATCTTTTAAGTAGATAAGATTAGTAAACATTATTAATTAATGTTGGTTTTGGTAAGAGATAAAAACTGACTGTCTCTCCAAATTCTTCTTATTCAAATGGTACTATCATTGAGTTGTGAATTGTCCAAAGTGATACTATGACTATTTTACCTTAACTTTGAATGTGGTGCATATAAGTATACTTTATTGTTTAGGTCTTTGCTTTCATCTCCCTTTCATTCTCAACCCACTAAATTAATATTCTCTCTAATTCTTTCTTATTCATCCATCATTGACTATCATTCGTTTTCCTTACATTAATTCAACTTCATTGTGCATATTAATCACTTTGTTTAACAATGATTGAGATAACCCCCCCGTTAATTGTTTGTAGGTGTCCCAATTTATGCATGGATAAGTGGAAGCATTTGGAGCCTTCCTCACTTCCGAAATGAGCGATTGGTTTCCGTTAGTAAGGGTATGATTCTTCATATTTACAAATCTTAATATGTATCAACCATTGGCATGAATGGTGATTTTGGATTCAAATATTGCTTTGTATAGAAAATGCAAAGTAAAGCACTAGGATCAAGCCATACCTTACTTTGTATATAAAAATATAAAGTTGAGATAGTCATGAGTCTGGCAATATCCAATTCGAATTAGTCGTTTCCATATGATTAAGCCGGACTGCATGAGCAAACAAAAAAATCTTAATATTTCATACTCCTTATTTCCTTTCACTACAATGAACCAATTAAACGAATACATCGTTTAAATTGCTTCCTGGTTTAATTTCATGTAGAGAAA
Source organism: Turnera subulata (assembly GCA_028386065.3). NCBI lineage: Eukaryota > Viridiplantae > Streptophyta > Magnoliopsida > Malpighiales > Passifloraceae > Turnera > Turnera subulata. The sequence continues at coordinate 83,151 of JAKUCV010005328.1, forward strand.
TTTTCTTTTTCAGACACAAAGCGGGGATAGCTCAGTTGGGAGAGCGTCAGACTGAAGATCTGAAGGTCGCGTGTTCGATCCACGCTCACCGCAAATTTCATTTGTCCGACCTTTTTGCAACGTAATTTAATTTACCAACAGTGAAAATTTATGGCAATGGAAACAAAAAAAAAAAAATAATCTTTATACATGCATGCATGCATATCCTGGGTGTCTAGCAACTGTTTCCATTTGATGCATGTTTGAATGTGCAGATGTGCTTCAATTTTCATTTTAGTGGTGCTCAGTTAGTTATGCCCTCAAATTTTAGGTACCCTGCATGTTTGATCAAGTTTAATGAGTCAATCAGCTCAGCTGACAAGACCAGGAGGCTGAAATGCTGGATTTGGATCCCAGTAGCATAACTTTTTAAAAATTCTATATTTGTAGCAAAAAAAGATTGTTCTTGCTTCTGGTCAACTTTATGAGAACGTACGGTAAATTTACTCATCTTCCTGGATGTGCTTCCTATTCTTTACTCTTGACTAAAATTGGTTGCAAACTAAAACTTTTCTTACTGAAACTGCTTACCTATCTGGAAAAAGCAATGGGTGACCATATTATGAGCCTTTGATCAACACTTTTGTCCGAATAGTTGGACATCTTTTATGCTACCGTCACACTCCAAACGAAATAGCATGGCCTGAGAAGGTTACTCCCACGATTATATGGCTAAATTGCCAATTAGCTTCCCGATGATAAATGACATTATCCCATCCCCCATGAGATATGTACATTGGAACACCACATGCACCGACAGAAGCATCAGGTCATTGTATTAAAGTTTCCAAAAATTATCATCATCCAATCTTCCAATTCGTTCAGTTAGACAAGTTCCAAAGCTAACCCTCACATCCACTGGGATCACTAAAACAATGAACAAATTCAACCTCACCAAGCATTATAGCTACCTGTGAATGTTGCCCGAACACAAAGGTGAGGGACAAGGCTTCACGGCAAAGCCTCAAACGAGATCGGCCACCACAATTAGCTAAGTAATGAAGGCCCTAGCCAAGCATGATCTTTCTGTGTAGAGCATCACCAACAAAAGGGAACAGCATGTGTACAAAGGAGCTGCTCTTTTCAACTCAATTTTTCAATCTTGTTTGTCAGTGAGTCCACACCTCGCCGTAACAATTGAGCTGGTACATAACAGGAGTACAGCCACAAGGTAAACAAGCTATTCATTGTGCCAGTTGAGATTCAAATTTGAGGGAAATGAGAAAATGCACCCCTACCATGACAAAAATATAGTTTTCGCTTCACAAAATGATCAACCGAACTATATTCGCCAGGCTCTCAAATGCCATCTTTGTTTCTTCCAAGCAATTGTTTTTCTCATCTCGAGTCCAGTGCTGTAAGTATCTACTTGATGAGAACAAAGACATGTTTTACTCAGAAAAAAAGCATGCAATCATACGCGAGGGACTTAGAAGATCTACCTCCCCAAGCATGTTCAGCTTCTCTCTCACACATTCTAACTGTTCTTGGACATCACCTTCCCATCTAAAGAACTCCAGCTCTCTCCCTTCCAAGAGCTTCTTAGAAACCTGAAAATAATTATCAATCAAGAAAAAGGAGATTGAATTGGCTTAGAAATTTTAATGCCTATGCATGGAACAGATCAGTAGCGAAAAGCAAAGTAAACAAAGACTATGGCTAATGTGAGGAATTAAAACGATCAAGTGCATACTCATACTGAATAGTGTCATAAGTACGTCGTCTACAATTAAGGTTCAGTTGTTACTCCTAGATTCCACTCAACAGTCACAAATGAAGAGGCTCATGGTCCACCCTACTACAGTAAAGTTCTATCCTCCTACCAAATTGTTATAGGTGAGAACAACACAATGGGAACCAACTTTACCATAGCCATAACTCAACTAATTAGCTGTGGCAAGCTACGCAAATGCTTCTTCTATGGTCCTTATATCATGAATTAGATCCACTATAAGCAGTTGTCACTCCAGATTTACCGTTACTGGTATCTAACCTTTCCCCTGCTTCTTCTTGCCTACATGCTTCAATCAGCTTCCCCTTTCTCACTGGAGCATCCTTGGTCCAACACAGGATGAGACAGTCTTAAAGACAGCTATCCCTCAACTCCTTCCCAATGGGGACTACTTCACCTTCCAAGCAAATATACACATTTTATTACCGCAGTTTATTGGAACTTTTGAACCTGATTCATGAACTGAAAAAGCTGTAGAGAAGATGCTGTCCTTAAGTCTGTCCTGAAAGGAGCTCAAATTTAAACTTAAATCCTAAATTTCTATGATGCCAAGGTGAAAAACAGGTTTATAGCTAGAATGTAGAAATTCTTCAACGCATGTTTTCATCTTTTTTTTTTTTTTTTTTATGCTAGACATTGGTAAAAAAAAAATTGGTGGCGCAGAAAAGACTCACCTGTCTTGATATCACTTGACCACCGGCGATATGCGCAAAATAGATGTTGTAGAAATGGCAGAGGAACAAAGGGGGACTCTCCTTCGCGAGCTGCTCCAAGTGCTGGGCATAAGAAACCCCTGGATGACTGGCTTCAGGAACAAGAATACCCTGTTGGCTAAGCCACTCTAGGTCTTTTGCAAGACCCCCTGCCCTCTCCAGTCCAGTTTTCCTAAAGTGGGCATCTGCAATTGTACAGTTAAAAATCACATTCCCATAACAATTCAAACTTCAGAAAACAACAAAAACTCTTTACATTCTATTATTTCGAGCGAGCAGTGCCAAAATGCCCAGCAATGTCATCGTCATTCATTACGGTCAATTTATCACCTTAGCAGTTTAGCATGCAATAGCACACAAGACAGTCTCAATGCTCAACAAAACCAATGTCCAGTAGAAACAAGGCAAAAAGATCATTTCTTTTCAATTACCCACATGAAGAATTAAGTAATTAAGAACAACAAATTAGAAGGAGGCAAAGCAAAGTACACTCACAAGAAACATCGTCGTACTCGTCCACAATACGCTCGATAGTACGAAAAACAAGCTGGCTATCAACAAGATACTTGACAAACCCCTCCATACTGGGCAACCAAGTGGTCTTGTCGGAGCACTTTTTGTACCTCTTGCCTTTGATTCTACGGAACAACATGGCAGCAATCTCTTCGGTAATGCGTTGGGCCTCGCCTGGGTATTGCCTCCTGAACCTGTTCTCCTCCTTAATCACCCCAGGCCCGATTCCTGTTGTTGTTGGTGATGAAGAGTCGGAATTGGAGCAACAGGTGATAAAATTTGAAGTTCCGGTTCTTGGGTCATTTTGGTGGCGGCGCGGAATTATGAGATTTAATTGAGGCGGGAATAATGTAGAGGGAATGTGTAGTTTCACTGAGGCTGCTGCTGGTGTTAATGTTGTTAAGGAGAAGACTGTCATGGTTTAACTGGAGGAGCTGGTTAGTTACCTCTCTCTCGGTCCTCTCTACTTAGGAATCCTCCCCCTTGTCTTGCTATGCTCTACGGAGAGAGTTGTTGATGGCGAAGAGTTGGGCTTCGCCTTAAGCCTGTTTGGGCTGCAGGATTACTCCAACGAGATTAATTGTGCTAGGCTCGGTCTAGTAAAACCACATATATGCTAAGGAAGGAGGTGAATAAACTGGCTTTAGAATTCAATTGTGATATTCCTCAATGGCCCGACGGGTGCTGGTTTAGTTGGTTGGAGCTGAATTATCCACTGTCCTTGTTAGTGGTTAAGTATCATTTTTTTGGGTAAAAATCTATAAATACTACTTTAAACACTCGCTGAGCTTCGTGGTTTGCCTTAGTCTCGATCTAAGGGAGACTCACGCCAACCTAAAGTTTCTTTTTTTACAAAAAAAGTGTCAAGTGGTCGTAGAGCTTTGGACCAAGAGCGAAGCATTGTATTTGGGGTAACCACAAAGTTATTAGGTTGCAAGTCAACTCTAATCGTTAAGAGCCTCCCACTAGAGATTATTCGTTGACTTGGATCAACCCTAAGTGTTGCAATGACTTCTCTAATCCTTTAATAACTAGCCTATATCAATCTCGCCAAAACCCGGCCTAGAAACGCATAACAATGTTTGTATAATCCACAGTGACTATATCTGGTGAATCATAGGTTGGATGGTTGTTTATTTGTCAAAGAACTGTTCATCCACGATCAGTTATATATAGAAAATGCAAATTAAAATATTACGTTAAAATTATATTTTTTGTATGGAAATTGATATAAAAAACAAGAAGATAGGCCCCAAAATTGGGAGCATTTTGCTGATAATAAGTGGTTGATAGATTCCACCCTCCCTTGGCCTATAATTTTGACTTATATATTACAACAATTGATTATTACATAATGAACAAAAAAGGATGCCATGTGTTGCGCTCTTATTCATAATCGTGGATTTTGTGATGGATAAGGACGGTAATGGCTAGATCGTGGGTTGAATTCCTTTGGGCCTCATATTGTTCAGACTTTTTTTGAATTTGGGCTTACAGATTGTCTATTAACAAAGATTTAAACCATAGAGTTATATCATATAAAATTAAGAGTGATCTATATATATATAGATTTAATAATATTTGATTTGGAATTAGTTGCTTCCAAGGGATTTAGGCGATACCATAGCAAAAAAAATCTTAAACTTTATACTCTTTTTTATCCTTTCTTTACAATCAAATAATCAAATGAATCTATAGTATAATTTTTTTTTTATATAGTGTGGAACGTCTGCAAGAGTTCTTGGTCCATTTCTTTATATAAATTTCATTCTCATTTTAAACAGCAGGCGGAGATAGCTCAGTTGGGAGAGCGTCAGACTGAAGATCTGAAGGTCGCGTGTTCGATCCACGCTCACCGCAAAATTAATATTTTTAACTTTTTCTAAAACATAATTTAATTTACCCTCTGTATTTGTCAACAGCAGTGAAAAGCTATGCCGAAAGGAAAAAAAAACCCTCTCAGGATTTTGCTACCTTTTAAACTTTGATCTCCACTATCACCTTGCATATGAGCAGGAAATACAATTCAATTTTACTTTTTCTCTCTCTCTCTTTGTCTTTGTGTTTTTTACCCTTACTTTTTTGTTACAATGTTTGTAACTTCTTTTGCGTGGCTGTTTGTGCACAGTATAATGAACAGTTGAACTTGTTAGTGTGTTACCAAAATAACATGAATTCGTTTTTCTTACTAGAAGTTCAGCCTGCTATCTATGCATATCCTGGTTGTCTAGCAACTGTTTCCATTTTTTTTTTTTGGAAAAAAAGATCATGCCTCGCTGGGCTTTTATTACACAAAAATACGATATACATCACTACATTCTCAGAAGATGATCTCCCCTTACATCAGTTATCAGGTTTTGCATAATAAAACTAGGAGGGTTGTGCAAAGTAGTGACCCCTCTTTCAAAATCCAAAGATTTACGCGCAAGGCCATCGGCACAATGGTTAGCCTTCCTATGAATGTGCTTCAAGTTGACAGACGAATCTCGACATATGAGCTTCCTAATCTCAATGACCAGTGTAGGTAGAAAGTGCTGGTCTTCATCAGAGGAAGTAATCATCTCAATCACAATTTGGTCATCCATTTCTGCATCAATATGTCTGAATCCTAAATCCCATGCAAGTTCGAGGGAGTATTTAATGCTCCACAATACTGCTTGCAGTTCTGAGCATATTCCAATATTGTATACTATCCCTCCAAGCCATTCACCCTCCGATCCTCTGATGAGGCCACCAGCCCCAGCCTGTCTCGTGGAATGGATGACAAACCCGCTCGAGTTTACCTTGACAGTGTGGGATGCCGGTGGGAACCATTGCGCAAGTTTCGGCCCCTCGTTTGTTCTCGTCAGTGGTTTCAGTAAGTCTTGTTCTTCTGCCCATATAATCTCCCTTGCTTTCATCAGAACAATACGGCCAGGGCAATGAATCCTTGAGGGTTGTTCAGAGAACACAAGATCATTTCTCCATTGCCAAAGTAGGCTGCATGCTGCAACGAATACAATGTTCCAGTCAAGACCCTCTACAGTATGTAAGGGTGCTTTAAGATTTACCAGTATCCATCGTTGCAAGTCATCACTACCAAAACCCAGGATCTGCAGCGGGGTTTTCAAAGAGTGCCAGAGTCCTCGTGCTAGTGGACAGTCTCGCATAATGTGCAGGATTGATTCCTCCGAATTAGCGCACCTAGGACAACAACTGTCGGCAGTCATGCCTCTTCGTGCTCGCTGTAAATTTGTCATGAGCTTGTCCCAGTACATAAGCCATAAAAAACTTCTCAGCCGCTGAGGACCCCTCCATTTCCATATTCGCTCCCATTCTTTCTCTCTTGGAGGCCAATTCTTTGATTCCAAGAACTCATATGCAGAACAGGTAGTGAATCTACCATGCCCAGACATGGCCCAGCAAATCCGATCAGGTCCTCTCGAGGGATGTGGTGTGCAAATTGCCATCACTTCCTGGACAGCAAAGGGAGGTAGACACAGAGCAAAGCTACTCCAGTCCCAATCACCAGAGGCCGAAGTGAAAGATTCAACCAATTCTTCCAGTTGTATGAGCGGATTGGGGAATGAAATGAGGTTCATCAGTGGGCCACTAGGGGTCCATTTGTCCGCCCAAAAACGAATGGTTCTGCCATCGCCTATTCTCCACTCCAAGCATTTGTACACTGAATCCCATACATCACAGATTGCAAGCCAGGTGTGCGATCCCTTCTTCTTTTTTAGTTTCAATGGGATCGAAACATCCTTCCTCATGTATTTCGCTCTGAGTACTCTGACCCATAGAGCTTCCGGTCTCGTCACAAAGGACCAGGCTAATTTTATGATCAAAGCATGGTTACATGACCTCAATCGCCGAAGGTTCAACCCACCATAATTTTTAGGGACTGTCACCGAGTCCCACTTAACCAGGTGAGGTTTTCTTTTAGTGTCTGTAGAGCCCCAGATCAAATTTCTACAGAGTTGCTCAATCCGATTACACACCGAGATGGGTATCTTCATAGTTTGCATTGTAAAGATAGGTAGGGCTGCCAACACTGACTGGACCAACGTAGTTCTCCCTGCTAAAGACAGGGTGCGGCTTGCCACCCATTAAGTCTATTTTGTACTGTTTGGACCAAATGTTGGACAGTCTGGCTAGTGACTCGACCATGTATAACTGGTACACCTAGGTATTTTCCTAGATTGGAGGTGAGTTGATATCCCAGTCCTTGACTTAGTTGTCTGGCAAGAGGTTTCGGGACATTCTTGGAGCAGAATATTCAAGTTTTCGCTTGGCTAATCTTCTGACCAGAGAAATAGCAAAAATAATTCAAACATTCCGAAACCACATCAACCTGATCCATACTAGCTTCAGCAAATAGTACCAGGTCGTCTGCAAAGAAGGTGTGAGACAACATTGGTCCTCCTTGGCTGAGTTGGATAGGTCTCCACTTTCCTCTTCTAACTGCCTCGCCAATAATCTGACTGAGTTTTTTCATGCATAGGACAAATAGATAGGGGGATAAGGGGTCCCCTTGCCTCAGTCCACGTGATGGGGAAAACTCCTCCAAGAGCTCACTGTTCCAATTGACTTTGATTCGGCTGGTAGTCAGACTTCCCATAATTGCATTAATCATTCTGCTAGGCAATTTTGCATCTATCATGGTATCTTTCAAAAATTCCCACCGTAACTGTTTCCATTTTATGTCTGGTTGAATGTGCAAGGAGCTTCAACTTTCATTTAGCAGTGTTCATTTAGTTATACCCTCAAATTTTAGGTACCCTCATGTTTCCTCATTTATACATGGAATCAATCTTTTGACAAGGTGACTGAAACATTGGATTCCAGTAACATCTAAAAATTGCATATTTGTGTAATAAAGCAAAAGATTTGTTTTTGCTTTTGCTCAACTTTATGAGAACGTACGGTAAATTTACCCCCCTTCCTGGATGTAAAAACAACTAGTGATTTCCTATCTGGAAAAAGCAATGGGTGACTCTTTTTCCTTTGCATTCAGGCAGTGTCTCTTGGGCCCTAACCCCAGGCACTTATTGAGCCTTTGATCAACACTTTTGTCTGAATAGTTGGGCCTCTTTTTTTGCTACCATCACACTCCAAACAAAATAGCTTGGCCGAGAAAGCTACTAACATAGTAACATTGGACTCCATAATCTATGAGACGACTTACCTTTTAATTGTTTTGGTATATAGTTCACCCACATATGCAATTATTCCTATTTTTGTTCCTAATCATCTGTGAATCACAAATTTGTGACCGTTCTATGAACCATTCCTACTGTTTCCAAGTTTATCAAAATTCTCTGCTTTTGAAGATTTGGCATGTGTCACTGCTTGTAAACCCAAGAAATCATATACTGTATAACTGAAGCACCTATCTGGGCACTATAAGATATAGGGCCTTGGCTTTGTTTCTAAACTGGAAATTTAGAGAGTAAAGCTATTGCAATTGTTGTTTCTTAAGTAGTCTACAGTCCAGCTACACTATATATATTGACACTGCCTACTTTTTTATCCACAATTAAAACAAACCTTAACCATGTAGCAAACCAAAAGATATGTTAATAGAATTATACATATTGGATGCTAAGCTAATTAGGTACAGTTTGATTCACAAGATCAACACACACAATAAATTGATTATCCTGAAGGCACCAGAAAAGGGCACACGGATCCGAACAAACCTGTAATTTTCTGTTCAACATGCCAAAAATTAAATGTAACAAAAGTCCTGTCCTGTGTGTGGAGCAGCTTCTGCAAATGCAGGCTCATCAATAGGCTTAATCCACTCTGTTTAATCAATCACCCGTCAGGATGGGGGGTTGGTAGTTTTTAATGAGACGTTATTGAGGCCGTTGCAGAGCTGACCCCCCATGGGCCGCATCCATCCACAATTCATTACCATAATCCGCAAAACTGGATCACAAAATAGTCACAGACGGTTTTGCAAGGACACCAGTACCTACTACATAAAAACATCCTTTGTAAGACTGAAATCAAAAATGATCTGCAGGCAGCATTAATTAGTGTGTGTTGGTATATCATGAACACTGCATCGATCATGTACCCCATATGGAATTATTATTTTCAGTTTAGTTTTGTCTTTATAATATTGTGATGCTGCCATATTAAATTAGAACCTACAAAACTATGCGATTGTGATCCAGTGTGGCAATGTTTGGCCAAGGAGTACAGTTAAAGGAAAAATACTGATTTCTTACTAATAATGCTTTGTAGAGAATATATAGAGGAGTAGCTGAGTAGGGTTCAAAGAAGAGGACAACATTTGGGACCTTCTTTTACTCAAGGGATTGATATTTTTAAGTAAATGCTAACATAACCAGGACCATCAGACCAATATGGAAGCTGACATTGACAAGTCCATGCACAACTTATCGATGCTTGCTTATCTGTTTTGTTTGTTGCCTTGTCCCATTATTATTCATGACCCTTCCTTGCTAAACCCTCATTTCATTTTTAACGAAGAAGCATGTAATGAATGGTGATCCTGATCCTTGGATGCAGATTAAATGTCCAGCATTACACATATGGCTGTTTTATATATTGGTGATAACATGTTCAATTCATAGTCCTTAATCTTAGTTTACTAACATCTCATTCATTTTTCCAACCTTTCTTGGACTCCTGTGTATATGTAGATTCAACTTATATTAAGTTTTTTTTTTTTTGTTCGATTGAGTATTAAGATCTACACAAGCTAATGAATTCTGTTGATCATTCTGAAGAAATATACACAAGGGTATGGGAATCTAGCTTCCTCAAAGGTCACATATATGTCAGGTCTAGAAGATAAGAGGACAATGTCCCTGTAGAAATGTTGTGCCCAGAAACGGCACATAGCTATCCCATTAGGAACTTTTATGTTCGGCTAAGAATGGTGACAGAATTGACTTGATCACGTGTAGGTGTACACCATGAAAACCAAGACAGGACCTAGCTTAATTAGCTTGCTTGCTTCACTTGATGGATCAATGTATTGCTTCTAACATCAAAACTTAGGGGCTATATTGTTCAATATTTAGAGATTTGTAGCTGTCACTTCAACCTACCATACGTGGAGACGAAAGGGACCAAAGTTATAACACCCAGCTAGTGGTTAAACATGCATCGAGCCCCCAGGGCCATCAAAGCCAAAGTGGCTTTTTACTCCTTCACGACTGGTGATATTTCTTTAAAGAAGGAAAGGAAGAAGAAAAGGATAGCCTTTTGGGTTGTAGCTTCTTTTTCTCTTTACCTGACTGCCACAAAGTGCCATTGTTTCTATCTTCTGGTTTGGCCTCGCCCACATAAAGTTGAAAACACCAGAAACCCATGCAAATAGCCACCACTACTTCAGTAGATTCCATGACACCATCTCCCGTAGATAGTAGGACCATCTAAAAGCCTATAAATGTGTGACCTTGATTGTTTTTTGTATAACAATGATTATAGGTATTCGAGTTTTTCAACCACTATACATATCGGAGATAGTAGCAATAGTTTTCCATCAATACGAAAGAATCATCATATTCCCAAATTTATCTATCTTCGTAATTATGTGCTAATCCAATCAATGCCATCAATCATATGTGAGCAGTTTGGAATTTCTCAGCCTGTTTTTATTGTTGAATGGAGCTAAATCCAGAACAACTGGTGTTAGTCATGTTAAGCTTCATTATAAATGTGATCCATCATGTGCTAGACAAAATAAGCTATCATATTGACATGGGGCAATTGGAAAAGTAAAGGGAAGGGAAAAGGAGTGAAAGGGAAGATGTGTGACACCAGTAGATAAGCCTATGAGAAAGAAGGCAGTACAATCACATTATATCAACTCAACTCCAATCCAAAAGTCCCTACATTGAAAAGCCTTTTAAAGCCACACAAATGATGCACTTTTAGCCCTTTACGGGGGGGTGAAGATGGGTGGATGTATTTGTGCAAAGTAATGGAGAAATGACTTGTGGGGTATAAAGTACTAAAGTCCCTTGATGGAATCCGGGGCAAATCATCAAAGAGCTAGCAATCAACCAATGGAAGGTGGAACCACTATTTTTTCAACTCCAATTATACGAACCCCGGCTTCTGGTTGATGAGGATCATACGCTATTGAATATTGATGATGACATCTGGTATGGTCTCAATATAGACCCACCAAAAATTCTCTTTTGGGGATGAGCATGGATCTACCTACCTCTGTGGTGTGTACCCCTCTTTTTCTTTTTCTCCGTGATCCAGTACAAAATTTTTTAGCAAATCATCATCAAATGGTGCCAAGGAGGTTGCTTCCTGTACCGTATATCTGGAGATATTAACTAAGATTGTACAATAAAATACTGTGATCATAGTTGTATAATTAGCTACTAATCCTCATTAGATCCAAAACAAAATCATGACTGTTTATTACTTGTAGTACATGGCTACAGCAAGCTGCTTGTGAATTTCTCTTGCTTCTTTCCAATTTCCAGGCGAACATAATAATGTCCTGTTAATTAGTCTTCTGACTTATAAACTCAGGAAGGAAATGTCACTATTTTGATAGGACCAAATATCTAATTTTTACCATGAATAGTTGAATATGATGCACTCCATTTTGTGGTACCGACTATATAGGGTGAAATTACGCATGTGGCTTGCCACTAAAAATAATGATTCATCCCTTGGGAGTACTGAGTGAGTTCAAAAAGAAAAAAAAAAAACAATCCCTTGGTGATGATACCACCGGCAATGATGCTGCCAACAAACCCAGTAAAGATTATTTGTTGTCTTCAATTTTCTAATGCTGGGGAAAAAAATAACTCATCAGCTTTTCTTTCATTTTCTCATTTTAAATGAACTTTATTCCACCAAATGCTGTAATAGCAAGTGTTTTTTTTTTTTTTTTTATGAAAGTCGTTCTTGGCAGGGAAGTATTTGACGAAGGAGGATTTCAATTTTAAGCAATTCATACAAGAAAACCTTGAAATTAGGAGTTACTAAGTGCTTCATCTCATGTGAAGCCATATTTGTCTCTACTCACTGGCGGATCCAGGAATTTTTTCCAGTGTAGGCAAAAAAAAAAAACCAGTACAAATAATTCTAGAATCCATAACTACATATAACAATTACACGATTTAATATGAAAATAAATTAAATATTGAATTATTTGTTCATTTTCAATGTGATTAAATACATCTTTTTAAACATATGTAATCAAACAATTATGTAATAATTCATCGCTCATCGGATTACACAAGCGGCTTTTGATGATGCTCTTTGAAAATACCTTTCCATCACTAGAAGAAAAAATTAGAAAATCGTTACTAATTAATATACTGTATAATTGAATTAATAAAGAAATAAAAGAAAGCAACAAATTAACTAACTACTATTGTCTTTCTTTCAAATTTTTTAAAGGATTTTCTTTATTTCATAAAAAAAGGAAAATTGAATACAACTCAAAGCTTTCTTTCATTCTTTTTTAACGATTGTCTTTCTTTCATTAAAAAAAAATAAATTCAAACTGTAAACTAATAGTGTAAATAAAGTCTTTATCATATTAGAATTAAAATAAAGAATTACCTTAATTCACTTGTGTTGGTGTGAAGAGTCTTGGAAAACTGAAGGTGAGAAGGAAATAAATTGGTAAGAAATAAATAGAAGAAAGAGGAAGAGAGGTCATTAACAATAAATTTATAAAGGTATTTATAACTCCCTCAAGCAACAAAACCACCTTCTTGTATTTGTATAACACGCTTACTGCTTAAAAGAAACAAAGTTGTATAACAGGCTTTATAGGTTTTATAGTTTGGGCTAGGTTTATGTCTTGGGCTTTTATTTATTTTTTTCTTAATTCAATGTAGGCAAAAATAAAACAAATAGATTTTTTAGGTTAAAAACTTAAGGGGCTAATTTTGTTTTTTTGTTCTTTTATAGGAAGCCAGTGTAGTCACCTGCCTACAGTGACTACACTGTGCATCCGCGACTGTCTCTGCGACTATCTCTACTATTACTAGGAACGTGTATGTGAAACATGATTCTCTCAGTGAAAGCTTCCATGAGCAAAAAAAAAACGAGGATAAATTTGGTGCATGAGACAATGGAAAAGCCAAATAATTTTGCTCTGTTATTATTAGAAGTGCTTCTAAACAATACCTCTACTTTATTTTTATCATGAACTCTATTTTATTTTTTTCTAATGTCATCAATCTATTTGGTTTTTCAATCATTGATGTGCGTACGCTCCTATTTAGTTTGTTAATAACTAAACATCTTCAGCTGGCTCCTACTAATGAATTTTCAAGAATTGGAGGTGACCCCCTATCAATAGGAACTGGATGCTTTGTCATTTACACTATTTTGTCCACTCCGTATCTTCATTTTCATGAGGTTTGACAGTATTATCAATTTATCATTGCATTATTGAGAGACTAAGACGTATATATGACCAATTTTGAGAAAAAAAGTGCGATTTAGCCAAGAAATTGCATATGATTGACAAGAAATATATGCACTGAAATTCCATATGGTGTACTTGAGATTGACATTTCATCGGCCAGGGACAGGAATGGAGGGAGTCATTCTCTATCTAGTAAGCTGTAAGCTTGTGTTTGAAAATCAAAATCCGACAACCAATAATGAGTATTTTATTTTCTTCCTCAATTTTTTTATACTCGGTCAAACATGAATTCATAAATGAGAGATTGGAAGAATCTCTATAGATCACATAAAAATGTATCATTCAACTTATTTTTTAGAATGGATCACATAGAATTTATTAATAAAACAAATAAGAGGACAGATACACATGAACAGTGTATAGCGGTCCATTACTTGGGGATTTCGGGTCTTGCAAGATTATTGTCTCCATCCAAAAGTGTTTTTTTTTTTTCTTTCTTAAACATTGTCTCCATCCAAAATTATTTACTCTTTTTTTTTTCCACAACTACACAAAATTAATTCGATATCTTGTCCTATTAGCTCCATGTGTTTGGATACAGCTTTCATTAGATGCTTGCATGGATACGTTTTTTGGTTTTTCCTTAAAGTTGAAATAGTGATGGACTATTGCTGTCCCATTTGCGAGACTACTAATTTCCTTGATATAATTCTACTAGCTAGGCTTTTATCATTTTCCCTGAGTGGTATGAGTATATCCTGGCTTTGATTGAATTACAATCGTCAATGATACCTTAGCCCACGTTGTGGGAATAGTCGTTGGAGTAATGAGTTGTGTAATATGGGTATAGGGGGATATAAATGTTGCATGCATTTTGTCAACATTACTTGGATAGCATTAATAAGTGGGTTTTCTCTAAATAGAAACTGTCTTGCAATTGCATAACCTAGCAATATTAGATGAATATATAAATTTATGAAATAACAATACGGATTAATCAAATTTTTTTATCAAAGAGTTCTCTAAAACCTAAGAGTAAGTGAGACTTTCAATTAAATCCTAATTCGTATTATGAGCTAGATTTTATTTTTATCAGAGTTGAGAGCAATATTTTTTTTGGTAGAAAAGTTTGGCTATATGTTTTTTTTTTTAATCAAAAGCTATATGTTAAGTCAAACGAAAGCATGTTATTCCAACAAAGACGGTGAAAAACTTAATTAACTTGTTGTTGGATGAGATATTGTATGGATAATAACACGTAATATGCTTGTCACCTGATCATTGGTTAAGAAACATTGATGTTTCTTTTACCGATATAATTAGTTTATGATGTTAATAATCTTGTAGACCCTGCCGTGCCCGTAATCAGTGACACATGCAAACGAAATTAGTCACCGTCACATTAATATGTAGACAATCTAGTGCCAACAATTCGGACGTCATTGCATTATCCAGGAGGAGAATTTCAAATTCTACCACCTAATTAAAGCATCGCATAATTGCCTAATTTAGCTTGGCATATATTTTAAATGGTAGTCGATTATTTCATTTTCCAATTAACTGTTGCGCACCCGGTTACCAAAAGCTGATAACCATCCTTCTCCCTTAGAAAATGATAAAGTTAGGCAGGACCTAAACATGTAATGTTGGCCTCAATCATGAAAGTTCTAAAAACTACTTTGATTTAAACATCTAATGTTGTTGACATTTATGTGTATATATTTCTCATTTTTCTTGAACCTTGAATCTACATATTATGAGTTATTTTCCAGAAAAAAAAGATTTTTTTTTTAAAAAAACTTGGGTCCTTCTTCTTCTTGTTCTTCTTCTTCTTCTTCTTGTGTCTTTAAAGTCACATGTCACGTGGGTGTGGATGGGGGGTGTGTCCACTTCATTTTTAATTGCACACAGAAAATCCACTTCCCATCATGATAGCTTCCCCATCTTAACACCACCCATCCCATGTGTGCATCATTTCACTTTAGGAAAACAGATGGAATAAACAACATTGACGATAACCAAATTCACTAATTTTTTTTAGTGTGAAAGTCTCTATGTCCGTTAAGTAAATTGTCTATTTAATCGTTTCATAGATATCCACTCTTTCATAAAAGGGGGTAGATTCGAGAGGTAGTGGTGAAGCTTAATTACAGCGCCAGACATATTGCACGATGCTTGGGGCTTACACAACTCCAGATTCCACACTTACAAGATTTTGCTTCATAAATGAAGATATTGTGCTTACAAAAAGAATATGATGTAAATGCATTCCTTGCTCTTCTGGCAATTAAATCGATTTATTCAGATGAATTTATCCCATTTTTATTAAAATTCCTATACAAAGCCTCATTATCAAAGGATTAAATATTGGACTAACAAAGGTCATGACTTGAATTCATCCATTACTGCCTCTTTGAACTAGATACATTATATATTGCAAATTTTCTGATCACCAAGTGGTAAAACAAGAACTAGCTAGTGGAATTAATTGAGGGAGCTCTCCCTCTTGATTTTTCTGAAGCTTTAATTTGGTGTTCTAGCTCATTGGAGGAAATTAAATATGATCAAACATTACAGGTTGTAGCTTCCCTTTTTTTCTAATCGGGCCAACGTAACGACATGTTGCTATCTCGAGAGAGGATGGAACAATACTGTATTATATGCCCATATGGAGCTTGGACAATAAATTCTTGTTTGGACCCGATTATTCACTTTTAATTTTGTACCTTTCTGCGGAATGAAGAAAAAAACTTGTGCTCACTTTTATTCTGGTTTTACATTCTTTTCAAAAAGCAACTAATGTGTGCTTACAGCATTACAAATTAGCATAACTAATGAGTTGCTAGCTAGCATTACAAATACAATGAGTTGCAGTAACAAATTGACAATAGAGTAGGAACAAGAACTTATATCCCAAGTAAACAAAAAGGACCAACAACTACGACTCTTGTAAACTAACTTCCTTTCATAAATTTGTCCAGGAACAAAAAAAAACCCCGTGTTTGGTTGGCAAAACATGTGATTGAAGCAGCTTTTGCCTACAAATACCGGCCATAAATATGAATACCCTTTACTTTATTTATCGACATCTCATTACTCCAACCATGTAACCACCATTCCACAACCAAACAATGCAGATAATCCTGGTCCCCTTCTCTTCTCTTCCATAGTCAACCCCCAATAACATGATAACAGATCATAACAGTGCCACGAAATCTAGACATTCTCTCAATTTTTTTTGTTTACACATGAAAATAATGATAACATAGGGCACAGTTTGGAAATTTATAAAAGAAGCATAATATGATATGATAGCCCACAACATTTATGGAAAGCAGGAATTTGTACTTTAGGAGTGAATAATGATCTAGTTTTTCTTTTATGTCATGAATTCAATAGTATTAACTACTACCATCTAAATAAAATAGTAAAAAAAATCTAAAAATCTAAAAGAAAGGGAAGACAATTTTAAAATTTTTTAAATTCTGATACCGGTAAAGTAAAACTAAATTTATTGAATAAGAAATGACCACCATAGGGAAATGAACTCATTTTAGGCATCATGTGAAATAGGAAATATGTGGCTTAACTAATATCTGCGTATGAGGGATCCAACAAAAATATGTTGGGGTCCAAATACGGCTTCTGGACCAGTGTTATGGGGGAATCAGAGAAAGTGCGCGACAGAGGAAAAAGATTTATTTTTCAACAAACATAGATAGTAGGAACAAAGGGACCAGTATATCACTAAATCTCTGCATACGTTAGTAAAGAATTGTTCTTTTCTTGAAAGAAAATTTAGATGATTGGCACTAAAGAAATGGTAAAAAGAGCAATAATTGTTGGCCTTAATAGTTCAATTTTTCTTAATTAAGATTCTGGATTTTATCCAAATCTTGTACTATATGCAGAATGCAACGAATTAGTTCTGAATTAGTGTAAATTTAAGAACAAGAAATAAAAAAAGGGAATGGTAAAAAGACCAATTATTAAAAAAATAAGGAGAGCACGTTATTTCATGATGATGATGTAAAGAGAGAGAGCCCCCACTTCAAGTGTGCTGGTTGTAGCTTTAGCCTTTAGGAGTTTGCGTACGGATCCATACTGCGCCAAGATGCGCATTTAGCCTTTGCTTTTGTTTTTCTTCTTCTTTTGTAGTAAAAAAGGCAGCCAACCCATTTGGCCACTTCAGTTTTTCACCTTTCACGCTCACATTAACGTACACTCACAAATCCTACTACCACGTAATTCTGCTTATCTACTACTTGTAATCAGTTCCTGCCAATTACCCTGTTCCCTCCTCTACTTGCCACCATCATCATCATCTCTCCCTTCCCTTTAAATAATCTTCCAGCTTATTATTAGCCCAACACTAGGAGTAGGAAGATATAACAGTCAAAACTCACCGCCCATATTACAACTCCTGTTCAGTTTAGTTTAGTTGTTTCTCTCTCTCTCTGTCTTGAGTTTTTTTGGGGTGTGTAATATAAAATCCAAAAAAGACCAGAATTCTTGGATGTTTTTACTTGGTTTGGAAATCTGGGATGATGGGTTGGTGAGTTATACCTGTTCGCGGTGATCGAGGGATATAAGAGATCGACGCGTGTAAATATATACTCATTACCGCTACAAAAGGCATTGAAGTTTCTTGGTTTTTGCAAGGAATGAACTTTCTGTGAAGGTAGATAGTTTATAAGTACACAAACATGAATGATCTGGTCCTTGGTTTTTAAATGCTATATATTTAATACGGAGGAGCAGTTGCAGAGCTTGCTTCCTCAATTTTGTTCTCTCTCGGGGTCTTATTGAAAGTTTGTCTGTTTTATGATGGTCTTCAAGATTTCGAAGAAGAAGGAAGTAGTGATATATATAGCCAAATATGAATACCAGAGCCAGGACTAGGCAACAGCAGTTGGCGAAGGCTCCTCCAGTGAAGCATGAAAAGGTAAGCACTTTTGTCAAGGCATAAACTAGTTCAGTTTGGATCTTTTTAAGGTTTATTTTATTGGTATCATGGTTTGCAAAACGGTTTGTACTGTAGTTGGTTGGCAATACCAAAGTCCAAAATTCAATCAAGTCTTTTCACCTTTTTGGTTATGGGGTTGATGGCTTTTGCCTGAAACTCTGGATTCAGTTTCAATGACGACAATCCAAAATGTGAAACTGCCCGTTAATTCTGATAGAGTAGCCATACTCTTAAGAGAATATGAACTGGGTTTTCAGTTAAACTTGGTATGAAGAAAAAAAAAATGTTATTTAATCTTCTTTTTGGTCAAATCTCTCAACTGGGTGTGTAAATCCTCTGCTCTTAATACAAATTCTGGGAATCCTTACTTCCATTGATCATAACATCGAACATCAATGAGCCAACTGCTCTCATTTTGATTTGGGACTTTGCAGTATATTCTTTAATCGTTTATTGATATACTTTTTAAATTTTAATCAATCTTCCTTTTTATTGAAGAAGGAGGTTGAAATGCAGAGGAGCAAGCCAAAGGATGCCCCAAAAGCAGCCAAGAATCGATTAGTATCAAACCGCCAGAGGAAATTGGCTTTGCAGCAAGATGTATGATATCTTTACCCTGTTCTTCTTGTATCTTAAATTGATTATTAACTCCACTTCGGTGGAAACATGAATTCAGAGTAACTTTTCTTTCTTCCATCCATCAATTTTTCATGTTCAATATTGTAAAACTTTTCAGGTGGATAATCTAAAGAAGAAGCTACGGCAAGAAGAGAATATTCACAGAGCTCTGGAGAGAGCTTTTAATAGACCTCTTGGAGCTCTACCTCGCCTTCCACCATATCTGCCTCCTCCTGTGAGTATTCATCATCCATTTGTGTTTCTTGCTCTCGATTCTACTTCTTTTATATCTTGTTTTACCCATTCACAAGAAGTTTAATTGCAAGCAGAAACTTTTAAAACAGATAGGGATTGTTGTAAGACAGTGGTATTTAAGTGATAATTGGTGGAAGATAAGCAATGGCGAAAAATGTTGGGGCAATATACAATTCCAAATGACTTTTCATGGTCAACATTATACATTTTGATCATTCAACAACACAGAAATTTTTTATCATTTCTACAATAGAGTTCAAGCAGTGCTACACTTCCGCAGTAATGCTCATTCTAATTTAAGTTTTTTTAGACACTAGAGCTTCTCGCTGAAGTGGCAGTACTGGAAGAGGAGGTAGTTCGGCTAGAAGAACAGGTTGTGCACTTTAGACAGGATTTATATCAGGAGGCTGTCTACATTTCAAGCTCTAAGAGAAATATGGAAAGCTTTGCTGACTTGTACAACCTTTGTCCAAATAAGCATCCTAGAGCAGATCAGAAAAATCTAGGTGAATCTGCCTCGTCTGCAACAAGAAATTTGCAATGTCTTTCTGGTAAGACATACTTTTTGTTGCTTTCACAAGGCGTGTTGTTAGTATATGCAATGTATAAATTATTAGGCGTCATGTCATTTCCATTGTTGATTTCATTATTTCTGCAGGGGATGGGCCAGGGAAAGAGAATCATTTGTTCACCAACTCCCTGAAGAAGATCAAAGAATCCTCAATCAATAAGCCCAGAACTCCTGTGAAAACAACAAGTGCGGTTGACAATGGGGCAAAGGAGAAATGTAGAGACCCTCATTCCTTGCAGGTTTGTAAGCTGTAATTTAATTAATTTAAAAAGCTGTAGACTCTTGTGGGTTGTACTAAAGTATGAAGATTATATAAATGTCCAGAAAGAATGTAGAGCAATGGCCAATGAAAATGCAGAAGCAAGGAGTCTTAGTACTCAAGAACTAAAGGTAGCAGAAAGAGAAACCCCGAACAAGATTTCTGAGGACCTAGTCAGATGCTTATCAAGCATTTTTCTACGAATGAGCTCAGCAAAAAACAGGCGTACTGCAGATAATTTGTCTTTCATATCAACATTGGTGTCTCAAGGAAATGATGAAGAGGTTCAGTGTCGGGATCCTTATGGTATATGCTCAGAATTTGGGAAGAGGGATATAGGTCCATATAAGCATTTATTTGCCATAGAAGTTGGCACAATTAATACCAACAGAACATCAAATTCTTTATTCCTGCTGCATAGATTGAAGTAAGTTCTCTTCTCCATTTCACAATTAGCCAGCTTCTAGAACTCTGTTTGTGATACTCATGAATTATGTGATCAATTTGTAATCGATTTGTTTTCTGACTCCCCAGACTTCTTCTCGGGAAACTTGCATCTGTCAACTTGCAGAATCTAACGCAGCAGGAGAAACTTGCTTTCTGGATAAACATTTACAATTCCTGTATGATGAATGTATGCAACTCCTGTTATTATGCAAATGTTTATATTCTGCCAAATTCGAAATGATTTCGATTTTCAATTTTGCAAATATTGTTGTTCTGTCAGAGGTCATACACCATTTATACCTTTCAGTCGTTCGATTTCTTCAAGTGTTAATAGAATGAATGCTTGCTTCATGTCTTCAGGCATTTCTAGAACATGGAATACCAGAGAGTCCTGAGGTGATTGTTGCACTAATGCGAAAGGTATAGAGCACAAGTAGCCTCCCTTTTATTTTAGCAGCATACTTGCTATCCTACTCCTGTGGCCTGGAAGATAATCAGTGGATTTTCACTATGTTCGTCTATAAAGTCCTCTTTGGCAAGTCAAATTGATGCATCACCATCACAAACGTTGTCAATGACTTTTTTTGGTTTGGCTTTTTATTTTTACAGGCAACAATAAATGTCGGGGGACACTTGTTAAATGCAATAACCATAGAACATTTCATACTCAGACTGCCTTATCACTCGAGATATGTAAGCATTTTTAAGTCTTTTTTTTTTCTTTTTAACAAAAGAAGCTTTTCTTTTCAAGTTTTTTTCAGACATTAAAAGATTGCCTCATCATATTTCTTAATCTTTAATATCCTTGCAGAACATCTCAAAGGGCGCAAAAAATGATGAAATGACAGCAAGGAGCAAATTTGGGTTGGAGCTATCTGAACCTCTGGTAACATTTGCCCTGTCCTGTGGAAGCTGGTCCTCACCTGCTGTAAGTGCATAAAGTAGAAGATAAGCTTTATTTCATTTTCTCCCTTGGTCCCCATATTCATCAGTGGTCCAAAAGCATGACTGAACCGGAAGTATGAATTATATGCAGACTCACTTTTAATTTTCATACTTCAAATAAACTAGCATACTGGCCTAAGTATGGCTCTACATATTAGGTGGTGAAAATATGAGGTTCTAGATTTCATCTAGTAAATTTTCTATTCAGTAAGACTAAGCTGTTCAAGTATCCATAGACAGTCAAGATCTCTACATAACCATTAGACATTAGTTAAAAGACTCTGAAAGTTTCTTCCCTCTCATTATGCTGTTACTGATATATTGTCCTCAATAATTGAAGGTGAGGATATATACAGCATCTCAGGTAGAAAATGAACTGGAAGTAGCGAAACGGGAGTATTTACAGGCTACCATTGGAATTTCTGAAAGAAAGTTTGCTATCCCAAAGTTGTTAGATTGGTACTTGCTCGACTTTGCAAAGGATTTGGAGTCATTGCTGGACTGGATTTGCCTCCAGTTACCAAGTGAGCTGGGAAAACTAGCACTCAAGTGCCTTGAGAAAGGTAAAAGTGAGCCTCATTCACAGATTGTCCAGGTCATACCATATGAGTTCAGTTTTAGGTACCTTTTGTACACATAAATGAAATTTTGACTCGCTGCTTTTTTTTATGTTGGAAATGATTCTTGGGAAGTTAGGGATCTCAGTTCTGTACACAGCCATATATATTGTATATCAAAATAACTGTATAAATACGGTCTCCTTGTAAGTATTTGGGAGGAAAATGTACACTTCCAGTGAGGTACTTGTTTCTGTGTAGGTCAAAGGGTTATTTAAAAGGTACATAAAATTGGCCTTGTAGATATCTTATCATATTCTTGTGGGAAATCTAACCACACGAATTCTGAAATTGGCCCTGCAAGTCTATTTTGGAATTTAGTTTTGTGATCTCTACTGATCACGGGTACAAATATCAGTCGCAGGAGAATAGAGGCTGCTAAAATATCCCCTGAATAGTCACTTTTCACTGTAGTTTTTCTTGTTCCAAGACAGTAAGGAAAAATGTGGCAAAGAATTTTTGTAAGAGGACGGATACATAATGTAAGATGGAAACTGTGGCATGACTGAGTTCAATTATTGGCAAGTGGACTGTTAAGGGAGCAGGCTTCACCAAGAAGTGGATTGATGATCAAATCTGTTGTACACTTATAACAGGGAATGCCAGCTATATTGATAGTGAAAACAAAAATGGGTTGTTCCAAGCAATGGATGTTGCATTAAAGAATATCACTAGTTGCAAAGAGGGGAGATGATTTCCCTCTCTGACATGTCAAATTGTCAATCAATACATCTGAATTCATCAAAACGCAAACCCAGTAGAGATTAGTCCTTGGATACTCTTCAAGTGGTTTCCATGACAGGTCATGCTTCCAGTCCTGCTATTTAAACGAAGGTGACCCCAGTAAACTTGCAGATTACGGCTTGTGGTCAAAAGTCCAAACTGGGCCAAACCTTTATTCCCATTTGAATCAGTGGTGCCATATCCAGCTACCTTCATTTAATTAACCACGTATTGCTTTTATAATAATGTTGGTTCAATTATGGTGCAAGGGAATTCTTACAGTACTATACCGAATTCCTGAAGGACTCTTTTGCCTTTGGAACCTGTTGCAACTGGACAGCTACTCTCGTGATTACATGAAGGCAGATGATTGAATCTAAAATTTTGTCCCCTCTAGCCTCTAGGGAAAGAGATTTACATACACATCACAAGGTGTAATGGTCCAAAAGTTTGTTTCTTTACTATGATAGGGGCCTACACTGGTACGCCTACCAGCCTAAAAAAACAGTAGTGCTGGTTAAAAATGAGGGGCCCAAGTGACAGGCTAAACATAAAATTATAAGCCGAAGCCTGAACCTGCTACTTGGTATCAGGTGATTTCTGGCTAGCAATATACACATCATTCTAGTTCGACACGCCACCAACTTTACAAAAGGCTCACTCTCACTCTCACTCGGTCCCTACTTGATGAAATGAAAGAGCAAGGAATGCTGTAAATCCGTAGGCCTAGTATTACATACACCAAAACAATGTAAAATGAAAAAGCAAGGAGAGAGTCAACGAGGTCAATCTTTCATTTCATCTCGCACCTCCCACAAATGTGGGCCGTGGTTGTCTTTTTTTTTTTTTCTTGCTCTTGTAAGTGAGTGAGCCGGTGAGCCCAGTTCCAGAAATAGGTGGTACATCGAGTAAATAGTTTTTTATGTCCTTATACTATATCGATTTCGTATTTGTTGTCCCTCTTCATTTAATTTCACTCATTATGTCCTTGAATTTGCAATTTACCGAGCCACCCTATCCTTTTTACACCCTACAGCCCGTCAATTGTCATGATGCTGACACGTGTCACATGATGTGACCCTTTGGACTGCCAATTTTTTAATCTTTTTCCCTTTTTTATTTTTAAAAATAGTTTTTTTTGGAAAAAATCAATTTTTAAATACAGTTAATGATGATGATGTAAGTTTCCTATACGTGATTATGACACTCATACGCACTATATATGCAGTGGAAGCTACGGAAACTTAACCAAGGAACACAAGTGAAGCAAGCAAAACCGTATAACAAAATTTCGTACTTGTAGGATTAGGGTCTTTCACCTAATAGCTGGAGGGAATCAGCAAGAGCTAGACAACGGCCTGGCTCCTCTACGGTATCCACACGAACCGTGATCAAGGAGGAGTCGTCACACGATTCAACTTCCGAGCACTCCCGGACTGGGTGCTAGCAACAGAAATTGGGAGCTATGTGTTTATGGTAATTTTTCTTCCTTCTTTAACAAAGAAGAAGAAGGTGGAAGGGGTGTGTTTTTGGGTCTGCAAAAACGTGCAAGGAGAGAAGGGAGGAGGAGAGTATGATCTGATCACACAACCAAAAAATCCCACACACTCCATAATGCATTAGTGATTAGCCTTAGTGGCCAACACTAGGCCCCAAAGGTAATGATCATCATTACCTTGTCTCCACTAATGGACAAGCTGATAACACACCACCATAACACTCATGTCTGGTCAATGATTCAATTAATTATTGATCCAAAAACGACTCTGGTTCAACCATGGTCCAACCACAGTCCAACCACGGTCCAACCACACCCGGTCCAACTACGGTTCAACCACCTGCTCGAATCAACGGTTCTATGTGTGTGACCCTGTAGGCACTTGTAACATCCGGCAATAATCGTAAAATCTCATTTTACAATTATAAACAAAGAGCGGCGTCTAGCAACACATCATTGCTACCCGAACGACAAGATCAGTACTGATTCTATATACCTCGGAACATGTCATCGTCCTTTCATCCCATCATCAAGATCAAACACGAGACATGGAATATGCCAATCTCGTATATGTTTATTCTATGTTTCTTGATCCCCGAGTTAACTGTATAAAACGGATACCCGTGATATCACCATATCACCTAATCCGAGCATGGCCATGCATTTAACAGTCCAACTCTATCAAGAAACCATCCGATAATATACCCGTTATATGGGTCAGACGAATCCCCTCTTGATCAATCAAAACCCACTACATAATCATCATATACCCAATGATTACCCTTATGTCCACCCAGTTACGGATGACTAGGAATAATATCAAAGTACATGACTCATATGTTGGATACCTTGACGATCTCAGGTCGGAGGACAATACATCTATAAGAAACACTAATGACATACATATAACGTTCCATGTAGTGTTCTTATGTGGGTCGGTCCAGTCCACAAGTTCTCCAACTTGTACCCGTATGTAGAATTCATATCACATATGCAATTCTCAACATACGCTAGTCTTAATTTATTATTACAACCCATCCGTAATAATAATCGACTAGGGACATTTAAGAATATGTAATATTCTAGGGTTATAAGTATGTGCAAGCGTTTATCTCATAAATGATACTTATTGGAATAACCTTAATGTGTATACATGACAACAAATAATCATTCATGATTGGCTTTTGGGCATATTACACTAACAGAAGAGACCTGCACACAAACACTAATTGCAATTTTACAAAAACTATCACATAACCGGCAATAAAAATTTCATAATATAAGCTTACTAATTGCTATACAAAATAAACCCATTAATTATGTTAAAGAAAAAAACAATTAGTCTAACTGAATAAACAAGCCCAAGTGAAACAACCCAACCATCATCACGTCCCCATCTTCCTCTCAATTAATCTTCTTCAATCTTTCAACTCCCCTTCAATAATTCCTCCTATCACTCCCCCGTCGAAGCCACCTCTTCCTCATCTTCTCCAAGTCTTTCTCATTTTACCTCTGTTATAACTGGGTCTAAGAAAAAGTTTCAGATTCAAAGGAATAGAACCTTCACCATGAGCGGGCAACCAAAGCAACAAGAAGAAGAACAACAGTAACAATACATTACCCACTACCACGAAGCACCCGATCTTGCTGCCCCCATAATTCCTTCCATCCCCGTCCCAGAAACCCACGAAAAAACACACGAGCGAGCAAACTCTCTCCAGTCATTTTTTCTAAAAAACAAAATCAGTTGTGTTCCTGGTTGCTGATGATGGTCAACTAATGTGGTGGTTGTTGGATTAAATTGGGAGTTATTGTGTTAGTGGGTTTTGCTGGTGTTAATGATGGATTGAATAGGGTGCTGCCGTTGCTGCCGGTTCTTTAGCTGCTAGCAATGACTGGTTGAATACAATGGGTTGAAAAGGGAGAGTTTCAGGGCTCGTGCGTTTGGCTGTGGTTGTTTAAGGTGTAGCTGATTTGGGTGTTTTGGGTTTTGATAGCGATGGTGGTTGGGCAATCGTTTCAGCGGGTTGTTCTATGTGTGAAGATGAGAGGGTTGTGAATGACGGGATGGGAGGAGTCAACGGCAGCAACGGCTCGATGGTGGTGGAATTGTTAGGCGATGAGGAGCAGTAAGAAGTGGATCCGATGGTGGATTCGATAGGATGAGGAGGTGGGGGCAGCATGTGGTGATGGCTGTAGTGACGGCAGAGGCGGCCGGCAGAGACAAGTGAAGGATGGTGGGTGTGTGGTGGTGCTGTGGCAGTGGTGGGTATGTTATAGTTCAAGGAGGATTATACGTTTTTGTTTGTTTTTTGTTTGATTTTTATGTTCTCTTTGAAGAGTTTTTTCTTTTCATAAATGTTTGAAAAGTTTCAATAAAAGTTTAAATAAAGATTTTTAGAAATTAATATTTTAAAAGATAAAAAGTTAAAATTGATAAACAGATGGTTTGATGTGGGACCCGCTAAACACGTATCATCATTGTATCAACTTACCGGCAATAGCCTGGGAAAAGGACAATGTATCCCGGTAAAACAGGACTTGAAGGATAATTTGAGTGAAATTAAATGAAGAAGGACAACAAATGCGAAATCGATATAGTGTAAGGACATAAAAAAATATTTACTCGTGGTACATCACTTAGCCCAGTTTGCTATTAAGGCTGCATTTGGTATGTAGGCATGGACAGGAAAAAAGTTTTTGGATAGTTAGTTTTGTGTTGTGGGTTTACTAATGATGCTTGTACATTTTAATGCAATACCTATGTACAAAATTTTTAATGTATAGAATTTTTTTGAATTTGAAGGTGTTGTATAAAACAATGTCTCTATTTAGTTGAGAGCTTCTCTCACTAGATTCAAATTCAAAATTAGATCTGAATATGAATAATGTCTTTGTCTCCAAAAATTTCCTTTATAAAATTCTCATGCTTTCCCCTTTAATCTAGTCTTTTGAACAACCCCATTCCCTATTATTTACTCACCTCTTAGTTTTCAAGTTCTTAATCGCAATTAGTGTGCGTTTTTAGCGGGTTTCTTCCCGTTGTTGTGAATTGTGTGAATAGTAGCGGTGGTAATCGGTAGCATTGGCGGTGGCGGCAGTGGCGGTGGTGACGATGCTGCCGAAGACGACGACCAACCGGAGATTCAAGGATATTGATGGAGCTTGGGCTTATAAAAGCATATATCAACTAAATGTGGTCTCTAGTGAGATTAATAAGTGCTTTTGTACTAGAGTGGATTGAATTTTACCTTGTGTAAATGCAGTTCCACTCACAGGAGTCATGCACCTCGAGATATTAGGTGAGATATTGGGTACTTTATGATTTGCTTCTAGTTTTACTCCTAGCAATATCTTGATTAATTATCTTAATCTATGATAATATTAGACGGAGCTTAGTATGTGTGGACAGCTTTTAGATTGGGATAAAATTAAGATTTGAAGTGATGATGTGTGATCATATTTCAATCCCCAATTTATCAAAAGTCTTGTATAAGTAGGATGTGTACTCCAATAGTTTAATATAGCTTCTATGTTTCTTGTATAAGTAGGATGTGTACTCCAATAGTTTAATATAGCTTCTATGTTTCTGGCAAAAATTTAAGGAGAGAATGTTTTATTCAAAATTGAAGACACTTATAACATATCAAGGACTTATCTTGTAATAGGGATCAGATATAATTTTTACGGTGAGCTAATAAAGAATTATTATATATTATATTAAAGACTTATATAAAAAATTAAATTCAAGAGAGACCAAATTTACATCATAACAATTACGCCACCCAGGGGCGGATCTAAGTGGGGCAAGCAGGGGCCAGGCCTCCCCTAAAATCCTATTAGTATCATTAATAGTAAAAATACACTATAATTCTTTGGTGGAAAAAGCACCTTAACATTTCAATGGAGGCCTGGGTTCATCCCCACCTTGTGTTTACTTTGATTTTGTGATTTTTTAAAAATATTACCTTCTTTATATGTAATTTTTATAACTTTTTAAAAATTTCACCTTTTTTATATATATGATTTGCATAACTTTAACTTCTCTTCTAGATCAGCCCCTGTCCCACCCCTTTCGAGATTGACATTGCCTATAAGAAAGTATAACCAGAGGAAACTCAAAAGCTAGAGTAGCTAAATCATCTATATATTACAAGTGTTTGCCTCTCTATACAAAAAAAAAAAAGCACAACAATCCAATGATTCCCCTAAAGAGATTTGATGGAAGCACCACATGTAACATGCCCAAAACATTGACTATTTGTATCATAGTTCCAAAAACCATGCAATAGTCAGAGAAGAGCACCATGTAAGTACACATCTTTTTCTTGCCAAAAAAAAAGTACTCAAAACTTTTTGGGTTTCCACCTGATCTTCTTTAGCCAGTGTGCACTGTCCCATTCGACTTGTAGTGTGAAAAGAAATCCTAATACCCAAGATATTTAGGCTCAATTACATAAGAAATGAAGCATGAATGCACTAAATAGGCCTATGGGGCCTAGAATTGACGATGCCCATTGTCCGTGTAGACAGTAGTAGCGACTCATAAGCTGAATCGATCAATAGCCCAATTAGTGTGATACTGACTTTCTACGTTCCTCTTTCGTTTCTTCTCGTCCGTTCGGCCTTTTTGGGTAACCACATGCAATGCAACATTTTGTTGGGCTTCAAACCGATGGTCAAAGCCCAGATTGTTAAAGGGCGTAGTAACGCAATATTTGGGCTTCCTTCTTTATACATATATCCTTTTTTTTTTTTTAAGAAACCATATATATCCCTTTTTATTTTGCTTGTATATCAAATAGAGTGACTTAGAGATTGCATATCGGACATCCTAAACACTGCACATATCCAAAGCCTCATTAACTAGCATTATTTTATTTGTTAAGAGAGATTCAAACTTGTTAGCCTGGATTAATGCGGCAATAGAATATAACGAATTAATTAAAGGATGACTCAAGTTGCATTGTTGGTTCCTCAGTTGTTGTTAACTGGCCAGGAAAGCGATGCACATGCAAGATAACATAAAAGCAAAACAAATATTGATGGTGATCTATGACTAATTAGTAGAATAACTGTTGGGTTATATATTCGATGTGAAGGCAACGTTTGGGGTGTTTGGTTTTAATAATTATCTGTGACACGACTTTAAATTTGTTTATTCGTGAAAATTAAGTTGGCTTACTTCTCTTCTAGATGGTCTTCTCCATATTTTTTTTTTCTTTATTATGAATGGTTTGTTGACTATAAGAACAGGAATGCATGACTTCCCCCCAACCAGTTAAAAAAAACAAAAAGAGAAAGGAAAAAAAAAATACTATACAAGAACGGCCGGAATCTCCAACTTGAAAGTCACAGATGTTTGAAAATGGAGTGACCATATATTATATAGCGTAGTTGAGCAAAACAATATATTATATAGCGTAAATCTCTTCTAGATGGGCGACTAAAATGTGATGTAAAGCAAGTTAGAGTAATTTAATCCACCCTAATGAGGGAAACATCCAATTAAATTAGAACCAACAAGTGAAATTCGATATTGGTCATTTTTCTGCTTAAAAATTTGCGATATTGGTCAAAAGAGTAGAGGAAGCGCCCTTTTCTTGCATGCTAATTCATTCATGCATACAACAAGCTGAGCTGCCAAGAAATCAATCCCTGGATTAAATTATCACAAATAAATTAGCCTTAGATAATCAACTACCTTCTTTTGAGAATTAGATAATCAACTGCCTTAATTAGCGATAGACAGGCTAAAACCGTGTTAGATAATACCATATCGTTTTTAAGTATTCCCACATTTTATGCATGGCTCCAATATGTCAATGATCTACGAAGATATATTAATAGCGTGGGCTAGATTCCCGGCGTCATTAAATCATCCAAGTCTTTCATTATTTAATCGAGAATATACCAAAAATTTTGTCCACGAGCATAAATTTAGCAATTATTACTCTGCAACCATAAAGAGTGATATAATTGGTTTTTTTCAGGAAATTAGCTTATGGCCCCGGTATTGGTATATACGAATTAGAAAAAGAGTTTTAATGATTTCACTCCTTTCCCTAATATTGTACAAAGATGTTATCAACAATAATTACAAGTAGTCCTAGGTTTCTCTAGGTTTTCTCTGTCTCTCTAGAAACAGTAAAACCCTACCCGCCTAGGGTTTTCCTACTTTCTTGGAGGGTTTTGTCTTGTTTTTTGCAGGTTTCTTCTCTCAATTATTCGAGTTTCTTCGTCCTGTTCTACAGGTTTTTTGGTTCAGTGACATAATGGTTTCGTCGCAAGGTCTGGAGGAAGCCGGGGAAGGAGAGGAGCAAGGTGGGGAGATTCAGGTACCGACAAAGCAGTCGCCTGGCTTCCTATAAAAGAACAAAAAAACAAAATTAGCCCCTTAAGTTTTTAACCCAAAAAATCTATTTGTTTTATTTTTGCCTACATTGAATTAAGAAAAAAAAAAATAAAAGCCCAAGACATAAACCTAGCCCAAACTATAAAACCTAGAAAGCCTGTTATACAACTTTGTTTCTTTTAAGCAGTAAGCGTGTTATACAAATACAAGTAGGTGGTTTTGTTGCTTGAGGGAGTTATAAATACCTTTATAAATTTATTGTTAATGACCTCTCTTCCTCTTTCTTCTATTTATTTCTTACCAATTTATTTTCCTTCTCACCTTCAGTTTTCCAAGACTCTTCACACCAACACAAGTGAATTAAGGTAATTCTTTATTTTAATTCTAATATGATAAAGACTTTATTTACACTATTAGTTTACAGTTTGAATTTAATTTTTTTTAATGAAAGAAAGACAATCGTTAAAAAAGAATGAAAGAAAGCTTTGAGTTGTATTCAATTTTCCTTTTTTTTATGAAATAAAGAAAATCCTTTAAAAAATTTGAAAGAAAGACAATAGTAGTTAGTTAATTTGTTGCTTTCTTTTATTTCTTTATTATTTCAATTATACAGTATATTAATTAGTAACGATTTTCTAATTTTTTCTTCTAGTGATGGAAAGGTATTTTCAAAGAGCATCATCAAAAGCCGCTTGTATAATCCGATGAGCGATGAATTATTACATAATTGTTTGATTACATATGTTTAAAAAGATGTATTTAATCACAGTGAAAATGAACAAATAATTCAACATTTAATTTATTTTCATATTAAATCGTGTAATTGTTATATGTAGTTATGGATTCTAGAATTATTTGTACTGGTTTTTTTTTTTTGCCTACACTGGAAAAAATTCCTGGATCCGCCACTGCGACAGAGAATGATGTTCTTGTGCTCCCTGATGAACCCGATGAGTCGCCCATCCAGATTTCGAGATGTCTGGTTGGTCGCCTTTGGACGGAAAGGAATTTCAATGCGAACGCCTTGCTTCGCACGATTACGTCTATATGGAATCTGCGAAAAGGGGTTGAAGCGTCGGAAATAGGGACGAATCTATTTTTGTTCCAATTCGATGATGATAGGGATATCGAAAGAGTACTGGAAGGGGAGCCATGGCACTTCGATAAAAACATTCTGGTGTTGGAAGATATTTCGGGGGACGAACAACCCTCGTCGATTAACCCTTCACACACCCCGATATGGGTACACCTGTGTGACGTGCCTTTGCGCCTGAGATCAGAAAAGTTTATTTCCCAGATTGCTCGTATGGTTGGGGAATTCATGTATCTTGAATCCAGCACTCTCTCGGCAAAGTCCAAAATCATCTAGGTACGTATAAAGTTGGATCTATCTCTTCCTTTGAAAACGAAGATTAAAGTGCAGATAGGGCAGGGGAAGACGATTACAATCCCGGTGAAATATGATAGACTACCCAATTTTTGTTTCACTTGCGGCCGGTTGGGACATACATTGAGGGATTGTGATGATTTTCCGGATGAGGATGGTGAAGGAGAGACACCGGTGCATGGGGACTTCCTGAGAGCATCGCCTGTGCGTAGAACTGTGGCATTGTCAGTTGCAGCGCGTAAGAATCCTCATGAAACTATTCGCAAAAAGTTATTCCATAGCCCTTCTGGTTCAAGGGTGCAACGAGATGAGGATGAGCAGGAAGTGATGGATCAAAGGGAGGGGAGTGTGGGTTTTGAAGGGAAGTCTTCGACAGGCTTTGTAGGAAATCTGACGTCAGTTGTGGAGATCTTGGGGAAGATGACAGTAGTGGAGACTCCACCAGATACTGAGCTAGCAGAGGTTGTAGAGCCAAGGATTTCCAATGTGGGTACGAGAAATCAAAATGCAGGGGCTGTAACTGTTCTGCAGAAGGATTCTCTAGCGTTACCAAGGGGTGCCCAGTCAGATTTGCACCAGGATGAGCACCATGGACTCGACAAGGTGTTTATGGAGCCACCACAGGACACCCATAAAACCCAACATCCATCTGACATACCACTTTCAACCACACCCACTATTCGCCTAACTACAAACCCAACTCCTCAACCCAATTCAACCCCTCCAACCCAGCCCAGCTCGGTGCCAGCCCAACACACTATCCTGCAAGAAACCATAACTATTATTGATCCCACCCTGTCACCTGCAGACTCGGTTCCTTCACCCATCCCTTATCCCACACCCTTAGCCATTCCCATCTCCACTTCATCAGTAGCACGTACCGAGTTCCCAATTACACCCACCCTTACAACCATACCTAGCCCCACTAATCATTCTTCCCCTAAGAATGACCGTCTCATGAACAACCTTGATGCTACTAATTATTACTCATCTGGGGGTGATGGGGAACTTAACAAGCCGAACCCAATTGCAGGTCCGCGTACTACCAAGTGGAAACGGATGGCTCGTTAATCAGAAAGGCTGACAAGGGGAGTACCGGTACCTGTAGGGAAGAAGCGAGAAAAGGATTCAGATGTGGAGGATATGGAATATGAGTTTTATATGGAGACCAAGAAGGGTAGGAGCGCACTTATTGGACCAGCGGCGGAGACTGCGAAGCAGTCCTGCCGATCACTATGAATCTCATATCCTGGAACTGTTGCGGGCTTGGGAACCAAGCGACAGTTCGTGCTCTTAGGCGATTGATTCGCTATCAAGATCCCAGTATGTTGTTTCTTATGGAAACTCGTTTAAAGTCTTTTGAAGTTGATAGAATTAGAGATAGTTTAGGATTTAATTTTGGAATAAGTGTGGATTGTGATGGGGTTGGGAGGCAGCAAAGTGGAGGGATTTCATTATGGTGAAGGGACTATTTAGTTGTATCGTTGAGGTCATTCTCTCTTCAACATATGGATGTGACAGTGTCGGGAGTTGAGTTCCAGGCTGATTGGAGGTGTAACGGTATATATGGGTGGCTAGAGACAGAGAATAAGCATCTCAGATGGGCATTAATTGATGAACTTGGTTCGCAAGACCCCGGATCGTGGTTGATGTGTGGAGATTTCAATGAAATATTATTCCATGCTGAAAAGGAGGGTGGAGCAGTTCGAGATTTCAACCAGATGGAAGCCTTCCATGTGGCCTTGAACAACTCGGACCTAGAAGACCTGGGATATAAGGGATACCCGTATACGTGGATCAATATGCGAGATGGGTAGATTTGGATACAGGAGAGACTGGACAGATTTGTTGCAAACCCAGTATGGAAAAGCTTATTTCCCCTTGTTCAGATCACCCACTTATTGCGGTTGCGGTCAGATCATCACCCTATCCAATTGAGCATTCAACGAGACAATCAAAGGCCTGAACCAAAACCAAACATATTCAGATTTGAATCCATTTGGACTGATAATCCCGATTGTAGCCAAATAATAGAACAATCCTGGCAGTACTATCAAAACCCAGCATCAGGTTTTTCGGATTGTATGGCCAATTTTGGTGCAATGTTGAGTATTTGGAACCACAATACGGTTGGTAATATATCAACCAAAATTAAGAAACTGTCCCGACAATTGTCTCGGACCCAACAAGCTGATTATAGGGCCGGGAATGTTGGGGAGAGTGGCAATATGGCGGTGGTGTTGGAGCATCTTCTTGCTCCCGAGGAGAAGCTGTGGTTGCAGAGGTCGAGGGTCAATTGGCTTAGAGAAGGGGATAAAAACACTGGGGTTTTTCATATGAAAGCATCACAGAGGAAGAAAAGGAATACTATTAAAGGGCTGAAGGATTCTGGGGGTCGAATGTGGACGAGTCATGAGGGGATTAGCAGTGTGGTATTATAATACTATCAGGACCTGTTTCATTCTTTAGAGCCAAGTGAGATTCCTTATGTCACTGAACTATTAGAAGCTCGGGTAACTGCGGAGATGAACGGCAGACTGCTAAGGCCATTCACTCCAGGAGAGATTCGTGAAGCTCTAGGCCAAATGCACCCAACCAAAGCTCCCGGACCAAACGGTATGCCTGTTCTTTTTTATCAAATTTTTTGGCATATTGTTGGGTCTGATGTCCTTCTCTTGTTCTTAATATTCTAAACAATAAATTGTCACCTGAGGCCATAAACACAACTCATATAGTGATGATCCCCAAGATAGCCAAACCTACACTCCCTGAACACTATCGACCTATAAGCCTGTGTAATGTAATCTTTGAACTAGTTATGAAGACGATAGCAAACCGACTGAAAACCATCCTACCTCATATTATTAGTCAAAACCAAAGTGCCTTTGTCCCCGGTAGACTGATCACTGATAATGCTTTGGTTGCTTTTGAGACCTTTCATTATATGAAAAAGAAGAAATCGGGTAGGCAGGGTTATTGTGCTCTAAAACTAGATATCAGTAAGGCTTACGACCGGGTAGAATGGGGTTTTTTGAAAGCCTCTATGCTTAGATTGGGTTTTGATAAGGAGTGGGTCAATTTAGTGATGAAATGTGTCAATACAACATCTTTTGTGGTGAGAGTAAATGGTGTCCCTACTGATATTTTTCATCCCTCACGAGGTCTCCGTCAAGGGGACCCGTTGTCTCCTTATCTTTTCCTGCTTTGTGCAGAGAGCCTCTCAAATCTCATCATAGTTGCCGAAAGGAGGGGTGAGTTACATGGCATTTCCATTTGCAGAAGAGCTCCAGCTATTTCTCACATATTCTTTGCAGATGATAGTATTCTCTTTGCGAGATCAACTGCTCGGGAGATTGAGGCTGTGAAGAGCATTTTGGAAAAATATGAGCTAGCATCGGGGCAAAAAATCAACTTTGACAAATCTGAGATTTCTTTTAGCCCGAAATGTACCACATGAGACCCAAATTTTATTAGAGCAGAGGCTTGGAGTAAAGGCTGTGGAATCTCATTCCAAGTACCTAGGTTTGCCTACGGTTATTGGGAGGTCAAAGAAGCATGTTTTTGCAATGGTGAAGGATCGTATTTGGAAGAAGCTAAAGAATTGGAAGGAGAAATCTTTGTTTGCTGCAGGTAAGGAGGTATTGATTAAAGCTGTTGCACAGGCCATCCCTACATATGTGATGCAAAGTCTCTTGCTTTTGGTCACTTTATGTCAAGAAATAGAGGCAATCATTGCAAGATTCTGGTGGGGGCAGAAGAAGGAAGAACGAAGAATCCACTGGTTAAGCTGGAGTGGGCTGTGCACGCAGAAAAAATCTAGCGGGATGGGATTCCGGGATCTCCAATGCTTCAACCAGGCCCTCTTAGCTAAGCAGTGTTGGCGGATTGTACAAGGTGAGGGCTCTCTCCTAGGATGGATTCTTAAGGCCAAATACTTCCACTCTGGCACAATACTGCAAGCTCAAAAGCATAATGCCCAAAGCTACACTTTCCGTAGTATTTTGGCTGGTAAGGATCTTCTTCTCAAGGGGCTTTGCTGGAGAGTTGGTAACGGTACATCTATAAATATTTGGACCGATTGTTGGTTACCAGGGACGGCAACTGGCCGAGTCACTTTGCCACCATGAGTTTTCGATGTTGATGCCCGCGTAAGTGATCTCATTGATCAGACTACAATGGAGTGGAAGGCACAACTGGTGGATACAGTGTTTTCGAGTACAGAAACGGTTGTGATCAAAGCCATTCCTCTTAGTTATTTCAACTCCCCTGACGCATATATGTGGCATTTCACGAAACAGGGCCCCTTCACGGTTAGAAGTGCATACTGGGCAGCGATCGAGGCTAAACAGGCTAATATGACGGGTTCAGGTGTTCAGGCGCAGGGACAACCATTTAATTGGAAGCTTTTGTGGTCACTCAATCTGCCTCCAAAAGTCAAACAATTTTGGTGGAGAGCTTGTCGTAATATCCTACCTACCTGGGACAAGCTTATTCGTAGGGGGGTTGTGAAGGCCCTCCCCTGAGGGACCCACCAAATCCAGGTATTGTTACATCACTCCCTCCGCCCGATTAAATCCTTTACCATGCTGCAGCACTAGGGATTCGAACTCGGGACGTGATGCTTTTTATCCCCCTCAAGGAGAGCACCTTCACCAACTCATCTGCACTAGTGTACGATTAAAGCTTAAGACGAGACACACCCGAGGAGGACGAACGGCGAAGGACCCGAGGCTTGAACCATCGCCGTCGCCCTTCGCTCTCCTCTTTGAGTCGTCGCCTACACCTCTTGAATCGCCGCCGCCGCAGCCGAGACCGCGAGGCCAGAACCGGTACGAGTGGCCGTGACGGGCAACACCTGTGTGTGGTTGCGAGGAGTCGCCGCCGCCTGGTAAGTCTCGCCGCCTCCTTTTCCTTTGCCTTCTATTCGTCTTTGCTGCTAGGAGATTAACCCGTTGGGGTTCCTTTCTTTTGGGTGTTGCAGCGGATGCGTGGCTGTGGAGGGCGGCGTTTGGTGTGTTGTGGCAGGAATCGGCTCTGGAGGTTGTTGATGGGTTCTCCGGCGGCTGGTGGTACCGTGTACGGGACTGTCTTTCTTTTGCAGGGGGTTGGTGGATGGCGGAGTGGTTTGTGGCTGACGTTGGTGGCGGATTGGCTGGTGGTCGTCTTGTGTTGTTGGTGGTCCGGTTTGGCTCTGCTGCTAGCCGTGGTGGCCGGGCTTTGAGCGGGTGTGACGGAGAGGGATTCTTTTCCGGGCAGAGGCTTCGTGGCTTGGGTTTTTTTTTTCTTTTCCTGGGTAAGGATTCAACACACTTAATTAGTTTCTTAGATCGATACAAGGCAGTGGTTGTTGTTTGCTTGAGTTTTGATGTTGTTTTGTTTTTGGGATTTGGGTTCGGCAGTGCTATTCAGGATTTGTTTGGCAACTGTGATGTATTCACCGGCGAAGTTGACCGGAATCCGGTGAGCTCGGGAATTTTCCGGCGAGGCTAGGGTTGTTGTTCCGGCAAGACAATGTGTTTCGGCATTACGTGGTAATTCTCGGGTTTTGATGCGAATTTCAATTCTTGTACAATCATGTAGTGTAAATGCATATAATCAGTGTATTGTAATAAAACGGATCTAGTGGAAACCGGGTGTGGGGAAAAAGTGACGCGTGGCCGGTATATATATCCG
Source organism: Turnera subulata (assembly GCA_028386065.3). NCBI lineage: Eukaryota > Viridiplantae > Streptophyta > Magnoliopsida > Malpighiales > Passifloraceae > Turnera > Turnera subulata. The sequence goes on from JAKUCV010005328.1 coordinate 120,837, forward strand.
ACGCACATAATATCCTTAGGCCGGAAAGGTCGGGCTCGGGAGCTCGATTAATGTGAGTAAGTGAATGGGCCGGGCCTAGACCCAAGTTATGTCACGTTAAGGGAATACGGGCTTTAGGGCCAAGGACTATTAGGGATACGGGCTATAGGCCCAATAAAGAGTAATTAATTTAAAATGGGCTTTAGGCCCAGTGACTTTAATTGATGTGGGCTTAGGCCCAATTAATGTCATATTAATTCTATATGGGCTTTTAGGCCCAACGACTAATGAAGTGGGCCTTAGGCCCAATGGCTAGTAATTGTGATGGACTTTAGGCTCAATAAGATGTAACTAATTTAAATGGGTTTTAGGCCCAATGGTTTTGGGGAATGTGCTTTAGGCCCAATAAATGGATATTATTTTAAGATGGGCTTTAGGCCCAAAGGGTTCTTATGATGTGGGCCTTAGGCCCAGGTATAAATTGGATTTGAATTTTGGGTTTAGACCTGGGTTTCTTTGTAACGGGCCTGGTGTACAGTTTAAGCTTAAGACGACATTATTAGCATGCATTCATTCTTTTGTCATGAATAAATATCTTATATAGTGTGTATGTTCATAGGATGTTGTGGACATAGGAATGTTGATGTGGAACGAGGCATCTGCTTTCGAGACAATTAATATGGCCAGGTGAGGACTTATAAACCTTTGTATGCATTACTGCCTACAATGCTCGGTTAACTGTCTTGATATATATAAAGTGGTAATAATTGTTGGTCTCGAATGTTGTATGCGTGCTTGTTTGATGTGCTGATGTGGCTATCTGCAAGTGTACTGTGTTGGTGATATCTCTGATGTTGTATGCATGATTTGTGAACTGTGTACAAGTGTGATATATTATGCCTGTCGTGCATGAGTTGTTTTGTGTGTTAAATAACGTGATATATGGTTTTGTGGTTTGTGTGGTGGATTGTGGGCTGGAGGCCCGGACTTGAGTTTAAGTTGTTAAATCCACACAACCCTGATTGAAATAACGTATGGTACAACTCTTAAGGAATAAATGTGAATAACGAATTATAATTAAGTCTACTGTGGGGCTGTTGATCGGTTGGTTCGAGCGGGAAGTAATACCCCTCGGGATGGCATGCGGGTTTGCATGTGGGCCTGTGATGGCCGGTTCTACCTCCCTCCTTCTACCTCCCCCTTTCTACCTCCCTCTTTCTCTCTGTCTCTCTCTCTCTCTCTATGGATATGTTGGGCTTCGTGCCTGGTTTATTTGGGCTTCGTGCCTGGTTGTCTCATGCGACGGGACCGAGCTCGACGCACACAGTAGAGGGCCCTAATAAAATGTTTAAACCTAATAACGAATATAATTATATAAGTGATGGTTTGTAGTCTGGTTAAAGTCTGGTGATGACTTGTATTGATTTTTGTGAATTGGTTTGTGCACTGTGTTTGTTATTGCCTGTTGCCGGTGTAATTGTAGTTGATTTGTAATTGTATATTATTGGTTTATTTGTTTGCGGTGAGACAGTGGTTGGTCTCACCCCCTCACAGTCTTTTTCAGGTTAACTGCTCATTGAGCAGTGGTGCATATCGGCAGGTGGCGGTGCTTTCCTCTCCTCGGGTCGGATCCATAGAGTTCACTGCATACTTGTTATCAATTGTATTGTCTTCCGCTGCATACTCGTTATTGTTGTATATTTGTTCTTTGATTATGTTGATGATATTGTATCCCGGGTGGAAGGGCATTTTGGTCACTTCACATGCTATACAATCTTTAATGGATGATTTGGGATACGGGTGTCCCGGGAATGATAAGGGCAATTTGGTCAATCTATAATTAATTTATAACTTTTATTAATAAATTAGGACACGGGCGTTTCAGGGGTCCCCTGTCCGGCGATCTGTGACAGATGCACCTCTCTAAATGAGGATATAGCTCATACCTTGTTGAGTTGTGTAAAATCAATGGAGGTATGGAGCCAGTCGCCTATTGCTAATGAGGTACTCCCTTTCTTACCTGGTGATTTTCAATCCTTTGTGGCCTATCTATTCTCATAAGTCGAGGAAAATGTTATTGAGCAAGCAGTTATAACCTGGGCAATATGGTTTTCCAGAAACCAGTTACACTTCCAGGCAAAGGTTATTCCAGCTGCACAGATTCTTGAGATCGGGCTTGCTCTAAGGACAGCTTTCCAGGAGACTCAGCATAGAGATAAATCAAGTGGTAGCACTTTACATAATTCTAAATGGTCTCCACCAGCTACGGGGGTTGTGAAAATCAATTGTGATCCAGGGATTTTCACCAACGCAACAGGTGGAATGGGGTTTGTAATGAGGGATCACAATGGTGACATTTTGGTAGCAGGTCACTCGGCACTATCCTCTGTTACTGATCCTGAAGTAGCAGAACTCTACGCAGCCAGATTCGCAGTGGAGAAGGCGTTCGAGATGGGCTTCATGGAGGTGGTTCTAGAGTCCGATTGTCTGCCCCTGATACAACAACTACACCGGTCCCAAACTCTTTTTTCTTATTCCAGTATTTTAATTAATGACATTTTAATGTTAGCTTCGAATTTTAGAGACATTTCGTTTTCCTTTGTGAAACGGGAAGGAAATAAGATAGCCTATAGCCTCGCTCAAATGGCACGGGCTACTGCTGAACTCCAGGTCTACATCGAGAATGTTCCTCAGCATATCTTGGATTTAGCCATGTTTGATGCTGTAACTTCCTTTTTCTCAGTAATGAAGATGCGCATCATTATCAAAAAAAAATATATATATTGTACAAAGATAAGGAAGCAAATAACACCTTGATTAATTAATTAACTACTAAGTTCTGAATAACAAAAGGAAAAATTTTAAGAAAAGGACAAACAAACAATGGTTAGAAAGAGCAAGGACAAATAGCCGGTGGTTATTCCACCGTCCGCATTAATTTTCTGTCGGGACAATTTTGTAGCACATGACATAATAAAATATGAGTGCTTATCTTACCCAAAAACTATATGAGTGGTTAGCGCCACATCTCTTTGTTATGGATAATACTTACAAATAAGTAGTAATTATTTATCACTGACCTGCCAAAACAAAGACTGTTTGCTCAAATGCTTTACCATTTCCATCTTGAGAAAATATTTTAAAAGTGGCCTCTTCTCTATTGTCCAGATTTGTTAGCACTTGGCACTTAGCACATGTCGCTCATCCCTTCTCACACTAACAAGCACGACCTGGCGAGTGGCGACTTGGCTTGGCGATAATATTCGTGAGATATGAAATTGTATATGGATAAAGTGGATTTTTTTTATCTCTTGCCTCAAATTTTAAATGTGGCGGTCATTATATCCAATTTTTATGGATTGGTCTTTGTATTATTAAACTTTGGTACTTCCAGAAAAAAAAAAATCCCCTCTATCCAATTGAGTTCTCATATTGAAAAGTAGCTAGCCCTTTTTGTTGATTGTGTCCCTTTTTCTTTTCCTATTTGTTTCAGCTTTCAAAGTTTAATGCCCAGGAAAAAGTGTGTGTGCAATCGAATAGAGGAGACATTAATGGAAAAAAAAAAGAAAAAAAAAAGAAGAAGAGAAAGAAAATTGAGATTATACCTATATAAAAAAGTTGAATTCTTCTAGGTTTCTCTTTTCCTTGCTAAAATCAAATAAAGAGGCTGCAAGTTGTGCTATACACCATGTTTTTTCTTTCTTTCTTTCTTTCAAAGAACGGTGCTGCTGCACCATCCAGTTAATTATTTCGCATTGTGAAAATAAAAAAGAAAGTTGGGGGTACGCAAAAATTATTTTCCTGAGGGAGTTTAGCAGCTTGTTTCCTCGAGGTATAGACGAAGACAACTAGGCAAGAATTGTATACAGAGAGAATCCAGTATTCCCTTAATCTAGCTATGTATCCAGTCCATACCAACCATATTTGGAAATACTAGTTAGAGAGAGAGGCTCTAGCTTCTCTCTAAAAAGAAAAAACAGCGAATAGCCAGAGGAAACAAAAAAAAAAAAAAAGAGTGAAATCTACATGTCGACCACCAGTAACACCAGCGTACAAACACCAAAACCGAAAGCTGCGACTGCACCAATCCCACCTCCCGACGAGGAAAACTGTGCTAAAAAGGTGAAGCTCAAGGAGAAGGAAGAGACCCATGACCCGGGACCTCACACTAGAGAGGTATCCATGGAAGAGCAGCGAACATCTTATAAAGACAAGCTCGCCGGTACCAATTCTCAAGGTGAGGCCGACGATTTCTGGGTATTGGATGATGAACCAATCTGTGAGGAAGGGGACATCGTGGTGGTTGAAGATGAAGATGGGGACAATGTTGTCCTTTCGGAAGCCTTCAAAAGAAGACTTGAGAAGCCTTGGGAGAACGCTGTCATAGTGAAACTCCTTGGCCGGGAGATCGGGTACCGCGCCCTTCAATCAAAGATACAGTCCCTGTGGAGACCGGCGGGGCCTTTTCGCATCATTGACCTGGAAGGTAATTTCTACATTATAAGATTCTCTGATAGCTGCGATTATATGCATGCTTTAATAGGGGGACCCTGGGCAATTTATGGGCATGCTTTATGTGTTCAACCATGGAATAGGGAGTTTAGAGCTGAGACTGGTAGAGTGGACAGGGCTGTAGTCTGGGTCCGTTTCCCTGGGGTTCCAGTGGATAAGTACCATACTCAAGTGCTGAGAACTCTGGGTAACCGTATTGGATCCACTATCCGAATTGATATAAAGACAGAGAGCCAAACTCGGGCTAAGTTTGCAAAAGTCGCTGTGGCTGTCGACTTATCAAGGCCGTTGAAGGGCAAGATTAAGCTTGACGGTGAATCATTTAAAGTTGTCTATGAAGGTATCTCACAAATTTGCTTCTCATGTGGTCGGTATGGTCATTCAGCTGCAGTCTGTTCGCAACGCACTGATGATCAAGGAGGGGTTGCGCGTGAACCTTCGATGGTTGTGTCGCCTAAACCTATGACAACCCCTTCGACCACCCAGGCTCAACCAACTCCTGTGAATCCTCAAGGCAAGGGGAAGGATGTAGGGGAGTGGATGGTGGTGACCAAACGCCCCCGGAAACCGACCAGAAAGATCCCCGATCTGGCAAACCAGGTATCACGTCCCTCTCCCACTGGCTTTACCGGTAACAGGTTTCAAACATTGGAGAGTGAGCCAGAATCATGTTTGTGGGAACCCTCCCCACCTACCCACTCAGCCCCACCTGTTATGGGTCAAGCCAAGAGTATGGCCTCAGATACACCAACTCGAACACATTCCACCAACAGGAAAGCCCAGCTTAATAAACAAGCCTACCCCCAACCAAAGCCTTACCCGAAGAGAAACCCTTTAAAGGATATCTCGAACCACACCATACCGTCCCCAACAGACAACCAAAGCCCCCCCTCCCGACCATCCACTTCGACCAATCCAGTTTCACCACAAGTACCCACCCTAGTCCAACCCAAGGTTATTATCCGCACCAAACCATCAGCTCCCCAACAGCCCAAATCTGCCCACTCGGCTATAGCTTTAGACGAATCCTTTCACACACTTGTGTATTCCAAGGAAGCCGAAGCCTCTACCACTCCCCATACTGGACATAACCAATTTCTTGCCTCCTCCAATCATACAATTTCTCACCCTTCCCAACCTTCTAAACCGCCCGACCCAGTAGAAGCTACAAATTTGGGACCAATTATGATACCAACAATAGAAGCCTCTCAAAGGAACCTCACTGGGATGGCTACACAGGATTCTGGATTGATGGAAGTGGAAGAAGCGCCCCGAGAGGGAGCCATTCTTATCTCGAGCAATTGTGCTTAGCCTGTTATGGCAACTTTTGTCTATCTTTTTTCATGATCCCAATATTAGTGTGGAATTGCCAGGGTGCTGGCAAAAAAAAGTTTGCTAGATTGTGTAGAGACCTTCGCAGAGATCACAAGCCTGAAGTAATGGCTATTTTTGAGCCAAGAATCAGTGGTAGAAAAGCTGAGCAGGTTATTCAAAAATTACGATTTCCAAATTCACACCGCATTGAAGCTAGGGGATTTGCTGGCGGCATTTGGTTGTTATGGGATGAGTCCCGGGTGCAAGTATCAGTTCTTTTTAACCACCCTCAGCTCATGCACGTCCGGATTGAAGACGTGCACTCCTCCTTTTTATTCACAGCTGTGTACGGGTGCCCACAGGAAGGTTGGCGAAGATGTTTATGGAGAAATTTAGAAGCGCTAGCTGCCACCATTGATGAGCCATGGCTGGTAGCAGGCGATTTTAATGCAGTAGTTGAGGGTTCGGAAAGATTGACTCGTCTTGGTAGACCAGGACAGGCTAATGCTTTGTTTGTTGATTGTCTTTTGCAAACGAATCTCTTGGATTTGGGATTTGTAGGGAACAGATTTACATGGAAAAGTGGGAACCAATATGCCAGACTGGACAGATTCTTAAGTAACAGCACTTGGCGAACCCACTTTGCAGAAGCATCAGTATATCACTTACCTAGAGTGGGTTCAGACCACTGCCCAGTATTAATACGCACCGGCCCCAGCCCACCACCAGCATCCGATCGCCCTTTTAGATTTCAAGCAGGTTGGCTTACACACCAAGCCTTTCCAAAATTTGTTGCAGATAATTGGGATGCATCCCTGAATTTTTATGACACAGTGCAACGACTTACATTTGAAGCTAAGAAATGGAACAAGGAAGTCTTTGGCAACATACATATGAAGAAGAGGAGACTATTGGCAAGAATTGCTGGTATCCAACGACACCTAGAGCGAAGGCCTTCTCGTTTTCTTTCGGATCTTGAGATTGAATTGAGGACAGAATTGGAAGGGGTATTATTGCAAGAGGAAATACTTTGGATGCAGAAGTCCCGTAATCAGTGGGTACAAGAAGGCGACAGAAACACTTCCTTTTTTCACACCTCTACCATCATCCGCAGGAAGAAGAGTAGGGTGGAAGGCCTAAAATCTGATACTGGAACATGGTGTACTGATGAAAAAGAGTTGAGGAGCTTAGCCTCGAATTATTTCCAACAACTTTTCTATGAGGAGCATCCTTCCTTGGTTATATTTCCAATCCAAAATGAGTTTCCCCAGCCCAGCCCGGAGGACTTACTAGCATTGAATAGACCAATTTCGTCAGAGGAAGTGAAAAACTGCATCTTTCAATTGGGGCCTCTTAAAGCCCCGGGGCCTGATGGTCTACCTGCCTTATTTTACCAATCACAATGGGAGGTAGTGGGCCCAAAAATGATCGAGTTAGTAAAATCCATTTTTGAAGCCGGATACTGGGATGAGAGATTAAATAACACACTCATTGTTTTGATACCGAAGCTGGAGAAACCAGAAAGAATCACCCAATTTCGCCCAATAGGTCTTTGTAACGTATGTTATAAAGTTGTTACAAAGATCATTGTGAACAGACTCAAGCCACTCCTCCCCGATTTGATTGCTCCAAATCAAAGTAGTTTCGTTCCTGGACGCTTGATTTCGGATAACATCATCATTGCACAAGAAGCTATGCAGGTCATGAAGAGAAAGAAAGGAGTCTCTGGATGGATGGCAATTAAAATTGATTTGGAGAAGGCCTATGATCGGTTACGATGGTCGTTCATTCAAGACACCCTATTAGCTGCAGGACTTGGACTGGAATTAATCAATCTCATTATGAAGTGTCTCACTACATCGCGGCTACAAGTGTGTTGGAATGGAGCAGCAGGAGATGTCTTTTATCCATCTCGTGGTATTCGACAAGGAGACCCGATCTCTCCATACATTTTCGTCCTATGTATGGAGCGATTGGGTCACCTCATCCATCAAGCTGTGAGAAGGAAACAGTGGGTTCCAATGACAATGTGTATGGGTGGTCCCAAAGTCTCCCATCTCTTCTTCGCAGATGATTTATTGTTGTTTGCAGCAGCAAATTCAGCACAAGTCCAATGTGTTTCAGATTGCCTTGAAAATTTCTGCTTATTATCAGGGCAGAAAGTAAGTAAGGAGAAATCAAAAATATGTTTCTCCAAAAATATGTCGAAGGAAGCTGCTGTCGAGTTGAGTGCGAGTATGGGTTTCTCTTTGACTAAAAACCTTGGCAAGCATCTTGGTATGCCCCTTCTCCACTCAAGGGTGACGAAGGGTACCTACTCCTATATCACTGATCGGGCACAAGAAAGATTAAGTGGCTGGAAGGCACAACATCTTTCCCTTGCAGGAAGAATTACCCTCACCAAATCTGTTATATCTGCACTCCCCTCCTATGCCATGCAAACGGTCCGTTTACCTCGTGCTGTGTGTGATAAGTTGGACAGCATGTGCCAGAAATTTGTGTGGGGATCCTGTGATCAAGTTAGGAAAATTCATCTCATTAGCTGGGAAAAGCTGTGTCAGCCGATTAGTTGTGGTGGAATAGGCCTACGTAACATGCGACTCTGTAATGATGCATTCCTAATGAAACTCATATGGAAGATCCTGACGCAACCACATATCCTATGGGTCCAAATTTTCAGGAAAAAATACTTGAACTCATCTGAAGTTTGGTCTGAAAAGTGGAAACCTAAGGATGGGTCTAGCCTATGGCGTGGGTTGCGGGCAGTTTGGCCGAGCTTCAAGGAGTGTGTGGAATGGGAAGTTAAAGATGGGCAATCAGTGTTCTTTTGGGGAGACAAATGGATCAAGGAAAATGATTGTTTGCTGAACCTGGTTTCATCTCCAGTCCCGGATAGTCTACTTAAAAAGACAGTGGCGCAGATGACCAACCCTGAAGGTAGGTGGAGATGGGAGCTGATCAGCCCGTACGTCTCTGCAGACATCATACGGGAACTAGCTTTATTCACATCACCAACAGATAATGCTGGGGAAGACAATGTGCTATGGGCTGCAAACTCTAAAGGTTTTTTCTCTACAAAATCAGCCTATGACGCATTAATGACGCCATCGGTACTAGACCAACACAAGGTGTGGAAGATGGTATGGAGGTGGAAAGGTCCCAGGCGGGTGAGCTCGTTTCTATGGCTTTTGGCACATGACCGGCTACTCACTAACATGTTGCGGCATACTAGACATCTCACAGATAATCCAATTTGCAGTCTATGTGGTATTGAGATTGAATCCTCATTGCATGTTGTTCGTGATTGCTTTCTTGCACAAGATATCTGGACAGCCTTATTGGGGGGACACGTGCCACAGGGTTTTTTCACTACGAATCCCATCCAATGGATTGTCTGCAATTTGAACAGCACAGGTATCAACAATCATGCTGCAATATGGCCTTCAATTTTTGGCACTGCTTGCTGGACGCTATGGAAGTGGCGTAACCAGAGAGTCTTTGAGCCTCATGAGATATCTATCCATAATCCTGTGCAGTTCATCCTTAATACTGCAACAAATTATGCAAAAGCCTGGTTAGGGACCAAAATGACCGCTTGTTGGTCCAATAGGATTTGTAATGAATTGCAGTGGTTTCCCCCTCATGCGGGCATGATAAAGTGCAACATTGCCATTGTACATGACAACCTACTGGATAGCATGGGAGTTGGTGGTATTTTGCGCAACTGGAAGGGTGATTGGGTAGGGGGATTTATATCCAATCTTGGGGTATGTCTCCCTTTTAAAGCTAACAGATGGGCATGTCTTCAAGCAGTTCAAGTTGCCAAATCTTTATGCATTTCTGAATTAGAGGTGGAATCATGCTCGCAGGGAGGTATGGGATGGGCTGCAGAAATCTCCCAACAGGATGATTGCCTCGATCCTATTGCTGAAGATTTTTTGAATGAGTTGAATGCCATTACATGCAAATCCTTCGTTGTTATACCGAGGGAGAGCAATTCTGTAGCAGTAAAACTGGCCCAGTTAGCCGCCAACTCAAATCATGGCCTAGCTATTCTATTTTCTCCTCCCCCAGTTCTTGTTCCACTCATAGAAATGGACAGGGGAAGACACAGCTAGTTTTGTGTAGTCTTTGTGACTTTGTTTTGTTTTGTATCTATATTTGCATATATCATCAATATATGAGATCGATTTCAGACCAAAAAAAAGCTATGTATCCAGTCCCAAAGCAAAGAGTAGCACTAAAACATTTAGTGCAGCCTAAAATGAAAAAAAAAAAAAAGAAGAAGAGAAAAGAAACTAGGGCTACATAAGTATTTCTCAGCGGGCTTATTCTTGGTTAAAAAGCGTCAACAATATCAACCTCCACATAAGCGTATCAATTAGACAATTCAGCTACGGTTTGCTTTTTATGTATGCTGCCTAATTCTTATGTCCTTTTTTTCTAATTTGTTGTTTACTTTTCCTCTAAGAGTGAAGGGAGCACAAAAGCTAAAATCATATATTTGGGGATTACACACGTGTCTTGATCTTTCAATTAATCATTCTATTCTTCCTTGACAGCAATTACTCACTAGTGGATATGCGGAAATTATAATCATATGAATATATATAATTGTTTAGATAAATGATTGTTAAACCCCGGTTTGAAAACACTGGTTTAGATACCAAGGCTCTCCTGTTAAATTGCTCATACTAATTTATATATAAAAAAAATATTAAGTACACCTCAATTTGTACACTGGGGTTAACACCAAATCAACATTTTGGCAAATAATGAAATTCATTTAGTTTCTTTTTTTTTTTTCTTCTCACCAATTAGTACTCTTTTTTATCAATTTTTTTTTCCATCAACGGAGATGACTGAAGATGAAAATATAGTTATAGATAATCTTTGTGAATATTCTCCCTTGGCTTTACAAGAGCAGCGATTAAACGTGTCTCCGCCATTATTGGAAATCATCGAGAAGCTCTACCATTGACCTTGGTTTCCAAGAATGCCTTGAAACCTGACTCGCATTGGCTGGCTATTCAATTTTCCATGTTTAGACACATAATATAATATGTAGAGCATGGATGTGAGGCTTCTCCTTTCCGTGAGGACCCAAAAGTCTAGATAACACGATTGACAAATGGTGATGAAAACGAAGATCTGAAGTAACCTTAAAAGTTATTAATTTGTTGTATATACCTCTAGGTTCATTTATATAGTTGAATAACACGGCTAGGGGATTTGATTTCTGACTTCTATAGATAGTATATATTACTCCCATTGGATATATACCTTTCACGTGTGAATTCCCATCGGATTTCTAGAGAGTCTATGAGTAATTAACGAGTTGATATGGAAGAGGAGAGGAGTTACTTCTTTTACAAGGAGTTTTTCCTATTTGTACCAACGTTTTAAAACGTGTTACGACGAGTTAATTAAAGCTGCAACCTATTATTAAATCCCTTATTCCTCCTCACCCACCCCAAGTAGTTTGTTACCAGTATGTCCTTTTCATTGAGATAATTCTTTACTGAATAATCAATGATTTCGTGCAGATCCTCCTGATACATTTGTTCTTGTCTCACTCTCTGTCAATTACATTTTCTTTACTTCATTGTCCGTTAACATTAATTAAAGAGTAATAAATAAACAAAATTACGAATTATCCTTCTGTAGAAAAATCTATAACGTATACATTATCTCAAAATAATAATCTTTATAGTATAAATGCATATGAGTTTAGAATCAACTTACAATCTAGAAGTTAAAAGGGAAGACACTGTAGTCAAGTTATTATTTTAGTTGACATATGTGTAATATATAATTACAAGAGATAAACTAGGAGGAATATAAAACTAGATTAGAAATAGAGAAGTATTTGAAAAATAAGACCTAGCTAATATATGGGGATAACATTCCCATTATATATTTACCCAATCCAACCAAACAGGCCAAAATCTACTATACTTGGTGCAAGAAATATAATTAAACAACAAACCAAAAGGCTTAACTAAAGCAACAAATGGATTTATATATCAGATCTGAAAGCAGGGTAATAAGAGATTGCATTTAATTTGGCTATCTTCTTTTTCCGTTTCTAGAATTACATAAAGAATCATCTAGGATACCAAATATAGATTTATAATCCGTTTGGGAACATTGAAAGGAAAGATAAGAAAGGATGGAAAGGGGAAAAAAAGGATTTTATGTTAGTATGGATTATAATTTTGTCTAAATAACAGAGAGGTTAATAGTGAAATTTAAATCATTTTTTTTTAAAATGAAAGTCACTCCATTTCTGTCCAATTTTGGTGAGATGTTTTAAGGGAAATGGTGAAAATAAAAATTGCCTTTATCCCCCCTATCAAACAAACTCGATTAAAGTTGAAATTTCCTACCTAATTCTCCTTCCTTTCCACATTATGTTTCCAATTTTCTCCTGTCGTTTTCTTTTCCTTCTTATTTTCTTATGTTGTACTTGTACAGCAATATTTTTCCTCTAGCTACCACAGAATAACCAGCTGGGCTTTTAGACACACATGATCAAGAAATGATGAATTAGTTGACTGCAATTTTGATCAAATTTTTATAATTAATTTCCACGAATCAGGCGTGCGTGGAGGAGAAGCCACGAGGCGTTGAGTGATTAGATGCATGATTTCATGTCCAAAGGAGGAGCCTTTTTTCTGATACTTGTGAGAAAAGGAATTAGCTGATGATCAAACCCATGATGTTATCATATAATCCAAACCTTATACTATTACATACTTTATTATGTCACTCTCAGTTTCACCGAAAATTCACATCTTGGTGGCTTCCCATAACTTCTTCATCTTTACCTACTAATAAAAAACATCAAAGAAAACAACAAAATCCTCCCTTACGGCTGATTGCCCATGTGCAGAATATATATGTGTAACAAGCAAGACTACTTATAATTAACACACCACATTTCATGGTGTAGAGCAGGGAATTTGCAAGAGGTATTAAAAGGCGGCTCCTGTTTTATGACTTCCTGGTCAACAATCTCCTACCACTCCTCTGTCTGCAGCTCCTTCCCCCTGTCCTTCCTCTCCTCTATGTATATATATATATATATATTACAAGGCCACCTAGCAAACTTCAATCGCCGAAACTCTCTCTCTCTCTCTCTCTCTATCTATCTATCTATCTCTTGTTTTCTTTCTCTACCAAATCAATCAAGAACACACAAGAACTTGAACACAACAGTTTCACCGACACAAAAGAAAAGAAGAAAAACATGTTGAAGGTAGAAGTTGCGGTACCTGCAACCCCAGGAATGGATTTTGACTTCAATGAAGCTAGGCCTATGCCATTCTTGAGTGCTCCTACTACGCCAAGGCGATTTGGAGATTACACCCTCAGCGCTCCTTCAAGCCCCTCACATATCAGAAATTTCTACAGCTACTTTGACAGCCAAGAACCTGATGGGATTCCTTTTGATTGGGAGGAAAAGCCTGGTACCCCTAAGTCACCAAAGGCCAAGGCAGGCGAGGAAGATGATTTCGCTTTTGATTTCAGTGTAGAACTGGAGAAGGCTTCTCTCACAGCTGATCAGCTCTTTGATGGAGGCAAAATCCGGCCCCTGAAGCCTCCACCCCGTCTGCAAATGGACGATAGGAGCCCGCTTTTATCGCCAAGGTCGCCAAGGTCACCAAGATCGCCTATAGAACAGGGAAAAAAGATGATAAGGGATGCTTTTTCGCCAAGAAAGAAGAAAGAAGTTTCTGATCCCTTTGCTTCTTACACCCAAGAAAATCAGAGAGGAAGAGAAAGGGTTGCGGGTTTACAAACAAGTTCAAGCAGAAGGGCAGCAAGATCTCTTTCTCCATATAGAGTATCTGCATATCCATGGGACGAAGAAGAGAAACAGCAACAGCAGCAGCAGCACCAAACCAACAAACAATCAACAGCACCGGAGTCGTCTAGCTCATCGAATCCTTCCTCTACCCAAAAGAGTTCTTCGAAGAGATGGAGGTTGAGGGACTTGTTGCTGTTTAGAAGCTCATCCGACGGAAGAGCATATGGCAAAGATCCCCTCAGAAAGTACACAGCCGCATTCAGGAAACAAGATGAGGTCAAGGACACGAGTTTCCGGTCGACAGATAGCGCTACTAGCTCGGCAGGATCTTCGTCGAGGAGACGGGGGCGAGTCTCGGCTCACGAGTTGCATTACACAGCCAATAAAGCTGCATCAGATAATTTGAAGAAGAAGACCTTCTTGCCATACAAGCAGGGGATTCTGGGAAGATTCGCTTTCAATCCCAATCCCGGATCCTTTTCGCGTTAATTAAACAATCTTTGATCCTAGCTACTTGTGAAGAATTTTTTTTTTCTTTTGTTGTTATTATTGTTTTACACTGTTTATGTTTCCAGAAAGTGTAGAGAATCTTACACGGGAAATAGTCATAATCTTATCAATGGAAGCTCTGGCCTTTTCACACTAGATCGTGTTCTTCCGTCCATGGCTTCTCACAGTACAGAGCTACATATTAAGTCTTTCTTTTGTTTCCAGTATTTACAACCTGTAAAGTTATAGAATTGGAATCGTGCCAATTCAAAAAAACTAATGTATATGTGTACGATTTTGCTCTATAGAATATAAAGTTTTGTTTTCCTTTCCCTCTTGGTTTTGTCAAACTTATGTCGTTATTGTGACTCAATCGACAAAAAATAAGTATATGAATGCGTAAATTCTATGGCCACACAATTGGCACGCCAAATGCAATTAACAATCAAGTTCGCACAAGTTCTATGCACACGAGCAATTAGGTTTACCAAGCGCCTCACTAGAATTTTCTGACAATTGGACTTGGCAGTTTTACGGGAACAGTTAAAAGAAAAGTCGCTGTGTTCAGACTAGATAAATATGGAGGAACAGACATTCCTCTCCAAGCATCATCAAATATAACAGTAATAGAGTAAGCATTGCTTAAAGGGAGATGAAGAAATAGCCCAAGTGCTTGCCAATAATTTATTTAAAGGCGATGGATAATTAAACTTGAAAATCATCACCAACGCCAATAAAATACTTGAGTAAGCAGAATTAGAAGATGAAGAAATTATAGAATAATGTTACGTGAACAAAAAATTAATTTCAGAAATAATTTGCACATAAAAAACTTGTATATAATTATTGTCCTATGCAGCAATTTTAAAATTTTATACCACCTAAAGGTGGACCCACTTTAGCCTAAAAGCTTCTAACTGCAACATCTAGAAGGCATATGATCATATGCAACTGTTTATTGCTCAAGAAAAATAATAATAATCATACGGAATAACGGAGCTGTTTATGTACGTTTACGTGGAAATACTGACCGAGCCGGTTCAACAATTGGCAGAGTCACTTATCGCGTGGTCCTTGGGAATTACTTACCGGGGGGGATCATGAAAGCGCCAAGGAAGAAAGCCAGAAACATAATCAAAATCTTATGTAAACAGTATTGTTGACGTTCCAGTTCATCTCTGTTCCAGTTCCATTTAGAGATGAGAACTGAGAATAATGAATAAATCATCAACCATAACAATTAACAAATATCTTACTTGTCAACTTCTAGATGCGGGGAGACTTTAAATGGCATAGTTTAATAGGTCTGATGGTGCCACGAATACTAATTCTACATTAATTATTCCTGCAGACGTGCAACTTACATGTCCTGTTCTCATTTCCAGCCAATATTCTTCCCGGTTTGACGAAAACAATGTTTTGGGCCTTTTCCAGTAGCCCGTTTCCTGCTGAAAGCCTTTAACTTATCAAGCCTTTTTTTTTTTAACATATCAAGCCATTTTAGATGTCAAACCCGGGCTGTTGGGAAAAGCAAACACAATCATTAAAAAGAGGTCATAAAATTAAAAACTTACAAGCTTAAAAGCTAGACGTTCAAATTTAACCCCGGATAGCAGAATAAGCGGCCATACAAACTAGACAAGGAGAAAACACATATGAGTAACCGGACACAGAGATATTAAGTTATACCGTAATTAAAACGCAAATAAGATATTCTCATGGGTGTTCATTTCTGGAACAAGAAGTACAAGATTTTTGTGAACATCAGTTGTACTGGCTAATACAAGACAGACACGATCATTACCCCTCTTGTTTAGGTTCCCATACCAGTTACATCCACAATTAAGAAATAGTACTGTAGTGCCGGAGGATTCCATGGGCCACCAAATATTTAAGGTGATTTTAACAGTGACCAATTATAAATGCACAACCCTGGAGTACCTGTGACAAGCAAATGCTTTGATTGGCAACACGTAAAAGAAAAAGTAGGTTGGGGTACTTTCATGACAAAAGCTCAGTCAAAGTTGTCAATTTTGATAGGAATGATATCGTCCGCAACATTAAAATGTCCAATCAAACGTGCGAAAAACAGCATTTGCTGTTCCAGCGTAAACTTGATGTTCTCTGCCTGCGTACAATTAGAGATCAAGGCTTACTAATTTTTGTATCCTTGTCAAAAAACGAGCGAGTAGTAAATTCAATTATAATTAGCATAATATACCTTACGGAAACCATGCTGCTCTCCTTCATACAACACAAGAGCAACAGGCAAACCCTTTGTCTTCAACGCCTGGTAGATAGCACGAGCTTGATTCGGAGGTACAACCTGAACAATCCAGGGCCAACGTCAGAGATTTAAAAAATATCAGAAAGCCCATTTGGGGAAACAGAAGCAATCTAGATGACGCCATTTGGCATTTATTAATTAACTGCTCATCAACAAAATGCAAATGGAGGGAACGCCCATCAGCAAAGTTGGCTTAACCTATAAGTCTTCAGCATATCCATATCCTCTTTACTTGTTTTAGCATATTAAACAAAACCTATAACTCTCTGACATATCCATATCTTCTTTATCGTCTTAGCATATTAAACATAGATGAAGTATTTGGCATATCAATATTTTCTTTATGGTCGTTATGGGGAAAAGAAATTAAATAAGGCACACAGACAGGGTTAGTGATACCTGGTCGTCCAATCCTTGAAATAGAATAACGGGGCAAGAAAATTTGTCGACAAAATTGATTGGGGATCTCTCAAAGCAATCCTTTTCAGAACCTGCAGTTAGCTAATTGTCACATCAACAAGTCCCATAACCAGAAAACAGGTTAATCCATAAGGAGTTCTTTTTTGTCCACTTTACCAACAAGATTATCAGTATAATGAGACTCAAATTTGTGCGCTTCTGTTCTCAACAGGCTCAAGTCCGCCACCTGTTTGGAATCCAAAACACAATCTCAATTCTTGTTCTCTGTAAAGTCCTCAATCACAATAAAATCTACTAAAAGAAAAAAAAACAAGAATCACCAAAAATGTCCTAATGCTGCATATTTAGGATATGAAAATCATTCACTTTCAGGCACATCGCTCGGATAGTAATGAATACTGTTTACAAAATGATGCAATTCATGGTTAAAATTATTGATTGTGAACTGGGTAAATAATTGAAGTACTCACACCATACAAGGAAGCTCCAGCTTTGAATGTGTCTCTAAAAGCAAGAGCAGCCAAGGTTGTGTATCCACCAGCAGAGCCACCAGTTATACATAGCCGTTCAGCATCTACCTTCTCAGCGTCCACCTAGACAGTAACTTTCACATCATCCTCGCTGACTTCATAAAATCTAAAGCATCAGAAAATTTGAAAGAAGCGTTTAGTTACCAAATACTTAGCGCAACTGCAACAGTCATTCACATCAACGATCCCCCATTTCCCCAACAAGCGTTCTCGATATTTTCTACCATAACCTTTAAATAATGAAAGCATAAGTTTCAGCCAAACATGTTATCCATGAATACTAAAGAAATTAACACAAAGCCGGCCCCTGATACAGTTAATTGGAAACGAAAGAGTGAAATGATGCCCCAATACATTTACCCAGGAGCAGCAATTTATAAATCAAATGGTCTAGAGAAGCAAGGTCAAGGACAAACCAGTGCTTCCACCATAATTTACATCCACAAATGCCCAACCTCGACTGGTCCAGTACTGGATGTTCAAGTTCAGCTTTCCACGTGCTTCATCAGTAGGGCCTCCTGGGAAACACACATGCCATGGATGTCAAACGTTATAAACAATAGAAAGTTCACCTTTCATTCCATTCTACTCTTTCTTCTTCGGGATGAAGGCTATTCTTCTAATAGAAAGAGTATAAAGTAAAAAAAAAAAAGGTAGGGAATTACTCATACCACAATCAGTCAAAATATATCAGTATGATTATGTTCATCATGCTCATTCCAATGCTTCAAACTATTGAATTTTAATTGATAAACCTATTCGCCATCATCAGCTTCCTTTTGGAAATTTGAAGTGCAAAGCAATTCGCACCACGGCTTCAAATGATATATCTGAACTCAAACCTACAACTTTTAAGTAGAAATCAAATATCACTAGAATATCCATTTTTTTGGTTTATTATGCGTTCATATTCACGTTTCCAAAAGTTTATATGATAAATTGTCTTTTTTTGTCACAATTTTGTACTAAGTAAGTTTGATGTCCACAAAATTTAAGTCCTAATTTTAAAAAATTTTGCATAAGCAGCTAACAATTTATGAGTAGATTCATCAAATAGCACCAAGGTTGTCAAACTCGGACCCACGGTTGACGCAATTGAATCACTGGTCACAGTTTTCCTGGGCCAACCTTGGTCAAACCACGCTCCGCACAGTTTACAAAGGAAGTATTAACCCAGAAAAGTCACCAGTAAGGGTAACCGGGTTCAACCGGCCGTGCCAGCCCAGGTTCTGAATAGCACAAAATTCAATATTTTGATTTACTACTAAAGAAAAGGAGAAGGAAAAGGAAACTGAGGAGTTATTGGCAGATTCTCGAATGAAGGTCATTAATAGAACCCCAAACTGATCGAACTTGCCATCAGCGATGCAAATCATGATCAGTGGAATGCATAAGGACTGAATCTCACTAAATTCAAGTTTCCTGCACTTTTGTTCTCTAGTTTTACCTTCATTCTACTAGATTCAGCAAGCATAACTACTAATTTGAGGAACAGTTCATATTCATGCATATTTTGAGTTGATTTGGGAACGAGCATTTTATGAAACTTTTGGATCCCAATGGTTCTGGGCAGTGCTACATTATCCTTCAGACCTTATGCAATACGGAAAATTGAAAGTTTCTTTATGGAAAAGCAATCACTCTCATCCTCGACATCACCTATCCAAATACAGCATAACAACAAGTGCAAAATTGATGCAAGACAATCTAATATGAGTCAGCAACCTCACGTACCATGACTTTCCAGAAGTAGTGGAGGCTTTTCTTCCTGACTGGCTTGGTAAATAGGATTGCTAGGTGGATAAAAATATGCATATGCATTTTCACCATGAACTTCTGTTGGGAATTCAATCAACTCTGGAAAGCTGAAGTATGAATTGTATTGTAAACAATCAGGTGAAGATGACCAAACAATATTAAAATCAGCAATTTTTGATTTGTCATCATCCAAAGTCACCTGAAAAGACAAAAAAAGGTTGCCACCAATTAAGATTACAAGGATGAAAGAATTTAGGGCAAAGAAGAGCAGACCACAGAACCTTAGCCACCGATGATGGATGAACTGCAGATGCTCCCTCAACATATAGGCAATGGTGCCCAGCAGTCTGCATGAGCAAAGACACGTGGTTTAGCAACTGTGCCTGTCATCCTACTTCAAAATTTTCTTTATGTTGTACAATGGAGAAGATAAGTTTCGGCAAGTACAATATTATCTATGTCTGTAAAAGGAATATTAAGCAGAGACAACGAGTTTTGAACATCATCCAGGATACCAAGATATGATCTCCCACTTTGTCTGCAAACAAGCATAGAAAAACCTACTTAAAGTAAGCATAGGATATATTCAGTTCAGTGCTCAAAAGGGGGGACATAGGGAGAGGGAAAAGAAAACAAAAATCTACAGATAATATCTTCATCTCTAAAATAAGCAACCAAATGGAGTAAGCAATGGAGTAACTCTGTTAAGGATTACCTGTAAGTGCAAGCAAGCTTGTTTTTCCCGCCACAGTGCTGAATAATTTCATAAGAGCTTCCACCAAAATTCCACAATGGCTTTGAGAACTCAGCTTCCAAGGAATAAACAGTTTGCACCTCATTGACAGATTCAGTCTGTCATCAACAAGGTGATATTCTTTTCAATGACAATAGTGAATAATTGATCACTCAACAGACAAATATGCTGAAGATGTCAATACTGCATATGGAACTAGCAAGACTGAGTGTGTCAAAAAAGAATAGAAGAATACACAGGCCCATAAACATGCACATAATTGTTCAGCTTCGAGATGATATTTCTGCGAATAACATCTATCACTGTTCACTTCATCACATTAAGCTTACATAAAGTTTTTTTAATACAATACATAGAGTTAATCAGGCACATATCACTGAGTTATTCACAATTACTCTGCAACGGAATGGTTATTCCATCCACCAGTGAATTCACTGACCTTAATACTCTTTGTACACAAGATGCTACATAAAGAACTCACAAATTTCTGGAAACTAACAAAATGTTCCTAGTCCATTTCACACATGGCAAATGAGGGTCTACACCGACAATCATAGCCAAAGACAGTAGATGAACCATAATAATAATAAAAAAAATTCTAAACAGTATATTACTATGCAGTAGCATCAGAAACACTATAGAAGAAATGCAAAAAATGTGATCTCCCTCTTTCAAATAATTAATTGCATTGAGCTACATACCGGAGTATATTACTATGCATTAGCATCAGAAACACTATTGAAGAAATGTAAAAAATACTATCTCCCCCATTCAGAAAATTAATTGCATTGAGCTACATACCAGAAAGTAAAAGCTCTATCTTAAAGGTATAGAAAATTTGACAAGAAAAACTAGAATTAGGGATTTATTTTGAGGAGTTAGCCTAAACAAAAGATCCAGAATAATAGGAACACACTTAAAGAAAACAGGGATATAGACGAAAAGAAGATGCAGATGAAAATCCTATGCAGGAGTACTAAATTGAAATAATCAAGTTTAGAACTCTCACCCATTTGTAGATATTCCAGAATCCATTTTCCCTATCAGTAACAAAGAATAGTTCCCCTGTATCATCATAAATTAAAACATCAAAACAAATGCAAAATGACAGAGTACACAATATAGCTGAATATCCTAAGTTCACTGCAACAGTTGTTAAATGCATCATAGTTTCTTTTTCCTGAAAAAGAGGCTATGTAATGAATCTTTCAGCAGGTACAGTTTGGATGTGGATGTCAAGTCTGCAAATCCATTCTAGCTCCAGATGCTGTAGCATCAGCCCAAGATTTAAAAGATAAAGCTCGATGATTTCGATAGCATGATAACTTCAATGGTATATCCAAGTTCATCCACCATAAAACAAGTCGTACCATCAGATGACCACTTGGGTTCAGTTGGAGACTCCACAAAAGCAGGATCACAGCCAGCAACGCACACACGTTTGTGGACATCACTGTTTGAAAGAGGTAAGAAGCTTTAATGCCTCTATCAAAAACATCCAAAGAAAGTAAATAAAAAAGAAAGGCCAATGGAGTTAGTTGAGCTGGTGGTCGCTCGTGCTCCCCAAACCCATCCGTCCTGTCCCTCCCCATTCTCCTACCGACACCCCCTAACAGCAAAAACAAAATTCCAAATGTTCCAAGGCTTGCTATTGAACAGGAAACGTAGCACAGTGACTGACAGCTCAAACTTAAAAATTTAAAGTACGAAAGTACAACTAAATTCGTCACAACTCTTTATCAGCCGAGTTAAAAAAGGAGATCATTTATCTTAGAGATTGCCAATTTCATTTTTCTTATAGACTGAAATTAGCCTTAATGAGCCATAAATTAAACCCCTTCAAGTTTCGAAGTTCTTATAAACAGAGAAGCATAACTGTGGGCATGGCACCTTATGCGTGTATGAAAATCCTGGAGCAAAACAATGAGGCAAGATATACATACTCTTTGAACAATCAGGAAGTTAGCAAGAAAGCTATGATATTAAGGAAACTGACGATTAGAGAATTGAAGACTAAAACTGAGGAAACAGCAATAGACAACGAGAGCAACAGCAAGATATCATGATAGACGGACTTTGCTTACCCATTTTCAGAAATATAGCCAACCCAGATTTCTGACTTATCCCATGGCATGTTAGGAAGACCCCACTCCATCCATGCTATCCTCTCACCTCTGGGATCCACACGTGGGAATGCATAGAAATCGTTGCCACTTACCAACACTTTTGGTTCTGAAACCCAAACCGTCAAAATGTTATTTCCTTGGCAAACGATGTCATGGAGGCAGAGAGGCATAATTTAATCATTTCAAAACCAATTCCAATACCATACCTTCGATAATGCTGTGGCTAAGGTTTACTGCTACAATTCTTGTGGTTGAATTTGTGCTGCTAATGCGACGATCTATCAAAATGAAGGAAAAAAAAATAAAAATCTTATTTGTTTTAAAGAATAGAAAATAAACCTGAAACGTACAAACTCCAAATAATACCTTCCATTACAGTAATGAAACGATTAAATCGAGAATCAAAGACTCCATCAGCATAAGAGATCGAAGGTCCACCGTAATCCGGCGTAAGTGGTACAGGAGTAGAATCTACCAGACACAAAACAGTATATCAGCATTTGCAAGAGCGGATGTGAAAACTGAAAACTTAGTTAGCTAGCTAACTACCTACATACTTCAATTTAAAAGAGAAAAAGAGAAGGTTCAACTTTCACTTCACCAGTGGAATCAACAGACTGCGTGTAAAGCCTTTGGTCTTCGTAATTAGAGAAAACGACAGTTTCTCCGGATATCCTAAACGCGCCACCACCGTAATCCTGCGCCGTGGTCCTTACATTGAAATCTTTCGGCGTGATATCGGCGTGCTCGTCTCCCGATTTCTCGGCTTCTCTCACCAAAACGGACCGTCTAGAACAACAACAACAACAACAACCATCGTCAATCAAACAAGCTAACAAATAACACTAAAAACACTTAAAATCCTTAAGTTGAAACGATTAAATACTCAGTATCCTTTACCCGGACTCGGAGGGGCGGGATTCGAGCCAGTACAGGCGGCCTCGGCCGTCGACCGCGGTGCCGCCGAGTTTCTTGGACGCCCCAGAGACGACATCGGCAGTGATCAGGGACTTCCATGAGCCGTACGGAGCAGTGGTTTTGTCTTGTTTGGCTGCTGCCGCCTCCGCGTCTGTTGGTGCGGAGGACGCCATGGTTCTGCTGCGGAGGAGGAGGTTTGGGTGTTGTAGCTGCAGAGGTTTAAGCGATGTCGTATGGAGGATTTTTTTGTATGGAGACGGTTTCGGTTGAGAAATGCGAGAGTTGGTACGTAGTAGTAGTAGTAGCAGCAGCAGCAGTAGCTGAGAAGCGAGTGAGAGTGACTATGGTTGACACCATTTGGACTTCACAAGCACTGGATAATTTTTATACTGACAAGGAGGGACTTAATATGAAAAATGGTCGAGCCTTGGTAATGCATGGTTAAAAAGTTTATTATGTCCCTCCAGTTAATTGATTTTATATTTGTTGTCCCTCAGTTTTTATTTCCACTCATATTGTCTCCCCAAATCATGTTTTAGATGTTGTCTTTTCTCCAGTCAATTGTATAGTGGGGCCCACTATCAGCCCATTTATTTAATCGTTTTTCCTATTTTTTCTCAAAATTTTATTTCTTTTAAAAATAAGTAAATCATTTTTTATTAAAAACTAACTTTCTCAAAATAAATAACTTCTTTCCCCAATGGCATGCCGCCACAACCAAGCGCCACCGGCTGAACACTTTTGAAGTGAGGCTTTGATCCGGACGAAAACCACTTCAGCTTCAATGTCCACTCTATCAATTCCATCTTCATCGCCAATCTTTCTTTCATAGGCATTCAAATTGCACCCCCAAGCGGCAAGAACCTCGTCGAAATCATACATCCCGAGAACGAAATCACACGACCCAAGAACCCAGATATACCATGCAAAGACATCGACACATTGGCAACAAAAACACATTCCAAGTAACTAGTGGCGGTGGGCCGGGGGCCAAGGGGGGCCACGACTAGGACCGAACCAACCGAACCGATACTGACCCAATACTGACGGTATCGGCTCGAAATATGAGGATTTTTAGAACCACCCCCTTAATCTGTACCGTACCGTGAAAAGATGTGAAGGGTCTCGGTATGTTGGGCTTTGTACCGACGGTTTTCGGCACAAGCCGATACCGACAGGCCCAAAACACCTAATTACCTAACCCAAGTCCAATCTTCAAATTTCACACGCCCAATCAAAATTGTTCCAGCCTAAAAATTAGCCCAACACTCGTCAAAATAAAAAATCAATCACTAACCCTAAAAACCATCCTCACCCTAAAATCAATCACTCGTAAAAATTGCTCCACTCTCTTCTTTTACTCATCCTTTCTTCTTCGTGGAGCAGCCCTCTCCAGCGAAATCATTCTTCATCTCCTCCCTCATCAACATCTTCATATCACTCTTTATTCTTTTCTTCCCTTTCACCCGCATACCCTCTCTTTCTCCTACCCTCGCTCCTCTCTGCCTACTTCATGTCTTTCCTTTCTTTCTCTTTTTTGTGTCCCCTTCTTCATCTCCTACTCTATTAACCTTGGGATTGTTTCTATTATGAAACTTGATGCTTGGTAACTTAAAGGGTTTGTCTTCTTGGATTTTTTTGGGTGTGTCTGATTCTGGGATTTTTTTTATAAATCAGTAATGGATTTGTAAAATTTCTTTTCTAAGTGTTGAATTTTGAAATGGGTGTGAGTGAAAAGGATGAATTGATGACAGTTGATGGGAATAAGAATGAAATTGTGCAAAGAAGTAACCCTCTTCTTCCCTTCCCTTTCGTTTATTTGTGAAAAGAAATTGAGGAAATTGGCAAGAAGTTGTGGTGCCGGTCGTTATGCATTCCGACCGAACCGACGTCGGTATTGAATGGTATCATACCGATCGGCACAAGGTAGAAGACGGCACGGCATCGGTTGGAAAAAAGGGGTCTCGGAAACTTCATACCAATCACTATGTTGACACGGTATATACCGTACCGACACTTTGCTCACCCCTAGCCACGGCCACCCCTGGCTTTTTGAATTCTTTCTCTAACGAGTGGTATTTTAGTAATTTCATGATTATATAATTAAACATATTTATTATTTTAATAAACTTTTAGTCCTCAACTGTGAGTGCGTGCGTCTTCCAACATTTAATTACAGATTGGATTGTCAGTTGCAGGCCCATAAAGAAACACTGAAAACTATAAATACACAATAGTTTATTTTTCTATTAAAAGACCAAAGTTTACAGATCTTCTACTCGGTTTATCCTTCCGTAGAAAGAAAAAACAAATCTTTTATACCTGGTGCGGTGACGGCGCCTTTCTTCCCCATTCTCCATTTGTTTCCCAATTCGATTTGAAAGGAAGGACAAAGAAAAAACAGGTAAGGATTTTTCTATTTTACTTCAAAAAATATTATTTTATTCTATTAATTACATAAAAATAATTAAAAATTTTTATTTAAAGATTATTATTATTACATATTTTTCTCCATGTCTATATTATGTTATGGTATTTATGTTCTTTTTTTTAATAATTAGACAGTAAAATCATTGGAATATTATGTTTATTGAGTCAAATTAAATTAATAGATTAATTATTCAATTTTAGGTTTTCTATTTCAGATATGGACAAATTTAAGAGAATTAATTAATTATTGGAAAGAAAAACAAATAAAAAACAAGAGGAAGATGTACAATTTTCAATGCCAATGCCGATTTTTCAAGGTACACAAACTTTAGCTCATTCTGACAACAACAATACATAAATACATAAGCTCTTCTTCAACTTGTTGATAATGAACAATTTTCTACTCCTCTTGTTGCAAATTTGGAGCTTGAGCGTCATTTGAAAGTTCGAAAAGTTAAAAAATTTTGATATTACTTTATTACAGCGTGATCCTGAATTACATCCTCCATTCTGTGAATACCCAATTGATCAATAAGATAAAATTTGTACCAGTGGGCTTGTAGCACATTGGCACTCTTGTGCCAAAAAGCACAAGAGGGGTGAGGTCTCGGGTTCGAGTCTCACTTTCCTCGACTAATACAAAAAAAATAAGATAAAATTTGTCGTGTATATATTAAAACTGGTCCGTATCGTATTATGATTAAAGAACCTCATTTGTCTGGGCAAAAAGTACTTTCTATCGTATTGGCAAACAACTTTTTAACTAACGCTTTCAATGAAACCTTGCAAACCCAAAATTCAGACTCTCTACTCTACAATTGTTACCTCTATGGGTGGCCCACATGTTGCTATTGGGATAATCCAGTTGTCGGACCTTTTTCTTTTTGGCCATCAAAACAGACTCATTCATTCATTAGAATCTGATAACAAATCCTCCAAGAAAATGCTACAAAGCACATCAGGGGGAGGTACAAAACCAGAAATAGGCAACCTACTTATCCTAGCAGATTTTGCCAAGAAATCTGCAGCCTTATTGGCAGATCTATGTACATGCTGAAGCTGAACAAAGGCAAAAAAGGACAAAGAGTCTCTAATCCTGTAGACTAAACTTTCTATACTCCAGTCTATCTGTGTTTCAACCTGTGCCAAAATTGCCTCTACTAAAGATGAAGAATCAGTTTCAAAAATAATTCTATCCAACCCCAAAAAACGGGCTCTTGACACAGCTCTCCATAGTGCCCAAGCTTCCCCTTGCAAAGCATTGGAGCACACTCCAAACTCCATCACAAAATTCAAAATCACCCCTTTTTCATCCCTCAAGATGCAACCAATCCCCATCCCGTCATTAGCTTCAACAAAAGAGCAATCAGAATTCATTTTAAGCCAATGGCATGGAGGTAGTGACCACTTTCTACCAGTTAAAGAAATATCAAGCGAGCTATCAGTAGGGGTTACCTGTCGCTGCAAAACCAGTTCACGTGACAGACCCTCAGCCCTGCTCATGGTTTTGATTGGATTAATCAAAACTTTCTCAAAAATGGCAGCATTTCGGCTCTTCCATGTTTCCCAACACAAATGCGCCAAGTCTTCCATTGTAAAACCACCTGACTCTTTCATCAACTCACACATGCCTTGCCATCAATCTCTAATTCCCAGGAAGCCATTCTCCATAGGTCTAAACCCAATTGAGCTTGCAAACCAGGTAGCCCTGGCATGGCTACAGAAAAATAGGGTGTGTTCTACAGACTCCAATTCGCCCCCACACAGCTGACAAGAAGGGTTATCAAGAATCCCTCTACGAAATAAACACTCCCCAGAAGGTAGTGCATTCCTCATTGCACGCCACAAAAACAATTTGACTTTAGGGATAGTTTGTAGACTTCAAATGCTTCTCCAATTAAAATTATCTAGACATAAGGAGGAAGAACCCAGGGTCTTTTGATGCACTCGCATAGCGCATAAACGATTATAACCCTCCTTGACTGTATATACACTTCTTTTGTTGTGATGCCATACAATTTGGTCATCCTTCTTCTGCGAACCCACAGGAATCTTGAGTATGGCACTCACTTCAGAATTATCAAAAAGATCATGTAGGATGGCCTCATTCCAAGATAGATTGGAGGGATTCAGAAGTTGTGAGACTAGTGTTAGACTACAATCAGGAGGCCTAGGTGAGTGAACCTTGAATTTTTCCAGTGTAGGCACCCACTCATCCTCCCATATGCGTATCTTCAGCCCATCGCTAACATTCCATCTAATCCTATCTTGAAGAACCTCCCTCCCCTCCAAAATACTACGCCAAGCCTAAGAAGGGGCACCACCTAGCCGAGCCTCAGAGAAAGGGCAATGTGGAAAATAGATACCTTTAGCTAATCTTGCCCATAAGGAGTGAGGGCATTGATAAAGCCTCCATGCTTGTGTAGCTAAAAGGGCTATATTAATTAGCTCCAAATCTCTAAAGCCCAAACCACCCATTTTCTTGGTACGGGTAAGCTTCTCCCAACTAACCCAATTCACAGATTTATCCTCTTTAACTCCCCCCACCAGAATTTCCTAACCAAAGCATGTACATCATTTATAAAACCAACAGGGAGCTTGAAAAGGGCCATGGTATAGGCAGGAATGGCCTGGATAACCGACTTTATAAGCACTTCCCTTCCGGCATGGGATAAAAATTTTTGCTTCCAAGATGCCGTTTTCTGCACAATACGCTTCTTGATAAATTGCAAAGCATCAGATTTATTCCTACCCCATTCCGTTGGCAAACCCAAGTACTTATCCTACTTCTCTGCCACTCTCATCAGTAGAACAGCAGCCACTTGGTTCTTCAAAACACCCAGGATATTGCTACTAAAGACGACACTTGATTTTTCCTTATTGATTTGCTGACCTGAGGCTACACAGAAATCCGCTAGAATTTTAATCAAAGCAGAGGCCTCATGCACACATGCCCTTCCAAACAAGAGCATGTCGTCTGCAAACATAATGTGCGACACAATTGGACAAGACTGCTTGATTCGGTAACCATGAATCTGCCCTGACTGCAAAGCCTTTGCAATCAT
This sequence comes from Turnera subulata, assembly GCA_028386065.3. Classification (NCBI taxonomy): domain Eukaryota; kingdom Viridiplantae; phylum Streptophyta; class Magnoliopsida; order Malpighiales; family Passifloraceae; genus Turnera; species Turnera subulata. Next base: position 149,232 of record JAKUCV010005328.1, read on the forward strand.
GCTCGATAGAACTTTTGAGACGAGAATGAACAAGTAAGGACTTAGTGGGTCCCCCTGCCGAAGCCCCCTTGATGGTGAAAAAGAATCAGAGTTTCTACCATTAATGAGAATGCTGTATCTAACTGTGGTTGCACACTGCATAACCCATCTAACCCAAGTATCACAGAAACCCATCCTCTTCATTACCAATTCCAAGAAGGGCCACTCAACGCGATCATACGCTTTATTCACATCAACCTTCACTGCCATACTCTGATTGCCCTTTGTTCTCATTGTTCTCATACCATGAAAAGCTTCATGGGCTACAAAGATATTGTCCTGGATCACTCTCCCTGGGACAAAGGCAGCTTGCTCCTCAGACACCAACATGTCAAGAAAAGGCTTCAGCCGGTTTACAAGCACTTTAGAGAATACCTTATACGAGAAATTACAGCGACTAATGGGCCTAAAATGCCCAACTATCTCTGGCTTGTGAACTTTTGGTATCAAGGTAATCTCAGTCTCATTAAAACTTTTTGAGAGACAAGCCCCATCAAAGAAAGCTCTCACTGCAGCAACCACATCCCCTTTAATCACCTCCCAATACTCTTGATAAAAGACTCCAGAGAACCCATCCGGCCCAGGGGCCTTTAGGGCCCCTAGTTGGAAAACAGCCTTTTTAACTTCAGCCTCATCAAGCGCCCTGGTAAGAGAGGCATTCATATCATCAGTCACTTTCCTCGATATAGCTGCTAAAACTAAAACTGGAGTAGCTTGTTGGTCCGAAGAAAATAGCTCTTGATAGGAGCTGGTGATATGCTGCCCAATATCATGCTGATTACGTAGCCAGCCCCTATATGGATCTTTCAATGCAAAAATCCGGTTCACATGCCTTCTCTGCACGGTGCTTAGATAGAAAAATCGAGAATTGCAATCCCCGAAAGATAACCACTTCACTCGGGACCGTTGATGCCAGAATTACTCCTTTTTGAGGTAGAGAATATTAAGCTTGTGGAAAAGAGAGTCTTCCTCCTGCTTCACAGAGTCATTATATGGCAGCTCTTGAAGGCGATCAAGTTGCAAGATCTGCTTTTCAATTTCCAGTTTGCTATTATGAAGCTTTTGTTTCCACACAGATAGACTCCTTCTGCATCCACGTAGCTTCATTCTCAATCTGAACATACTAGACCCCAAGATATGCCCATCCCAAGCCTGTTGTATAACACCTTTGCAATCTTTTTCGTCAACCCATTTGGACTCAAACTTAAACTTACGTTTAAAATCTGAACCAGCAGAGGACTGTGGTCAGACCCATGAAAAGCTTCATGCATCACCATGGCCGATTCAAACTGTATTCTCCAAGGGCCATTAGCAACGGCCCTATCTATCCTTTCTTTGATGTTTCTCCAATAGATCATGAAAGTGCCTACACTGTGACCATCTCAATTGCCTACCACCATCTTTTTCAAAAGTATCAGTCATGGCATTGAAGTCCCCAACACGCATCCATGGTACCTCATCATCCATCTTTAAATTTATAATATCCTGCCAAACCTGAAACCTCTCTTCACGGGCAGGCTCCCCATAAACAAAAGTTGCATGCCACTCTGTAGCACCAAGACCACTCTGGATAAAAACATCAACAAAATGTATGGAACTCGTTATGACTTCCAAATCTACCTCAGACGTCCACCATAAGGCCATTCCCCCTGAAACACCCCTAGGTTCAACGTAGAAACTGTTACTATGTCCCATGCTCCTCCGCAACCTATCTAAATACCCATTGCCTTGCTTCGTCTCACACAAAAAAACCAAACACGGGCTGAACCTCCTTCTGAGCCTCCAAAGGGCTCGAACTGCCGATTGTCGCCCAAGTCCTCGGTAGTTCCACGATACTAAACTCATATATTTGCTTGTGGCTGTAGGCCAGCCACCACCGCCATATCCGAGTTAACAGGCAAGGTATCTGATATTGTAGAAAGAGCAGGACAATCATTCATGGAGGAGCAGGGACTAGGCAATTCCTCAGAAGAACGGGGGGGAGTGGTTGCCAAGCTGGATCCCATCTCTCGAGTTTGTTTCTTCAAAGACACTCGACCAACAGGCGAGCATTGTATACCAGTTGAGGGGGGGGGGGGGGACACACAGTCTTACCAGCAATCTCAACATTAGCAGACCCACTCTGTTCTTTAAAAGGCGTAGCTGGCGGTTCTTTAATTACAATTCCCTTGGGCTTTTTGCAAGTAGCCATGTTTGATTGGGCTTTCCTCTTGCGAGGAGTAGCTGAACGACTAGGCTTAGCTTTTGAAGTAGCCCCTTGAGCCAAAAAGGATTTGAATTGATCAGGCCCAAAACCTGCTTTCACCAAACCTTCCAAAGCCTCCAAGACCTCCTTACGTGGCATATTACCTCCTGTGAAAACAAAATGGTTCCCAGAAGCAGCCAAACCTTGCGGCACATGCCTAGCTGGCTCTGACATACCACCTTCAGACAAACCACACTGAGTCATCTAACTCACTCCAGCAACTCCTTTGTCTTGCAGAATCAAATTTGAGTGATCCACAACCATACGTGCATTGTGCGCTTCACCACGCGCCATACCACCACCAGTACTAGCAGAATTAACCCTGTCAGCATCACGCGCCACCCTTGGTGTGGAAACCTTTGCTCTCTGGTTCAGCACATTAGCCCTACCTTCTGTCCTCACCTGAAACTGCCCTAAACCACGTCGTCCAAAAGACTTAGGTGCACGCCTGTCGGATGACGGCCCTTCCTACCTGCACGCTTGTCAGCAATACACAAGACACAGTCTTTTTCAACTTGCCTAATCTTACCGCAGTAATAGCAAAAATCTGCTAACTCCTCATATTGGAAGTTAATCCGAATCGCCACATCCTCCACTCCCTTGGTAATGAACCCAGTAGGAAGTGGCTCATAGATATTAATCCTGACCCGCACACGAAAAAACTCCCCCCATAAGCAAGAATCGTCTACTGGGAGCTTAAACTCTAACACCTGCGGGAAAAACATAGCTACCCTATCTGCTTTACTGAGCCGCATATAGTTCGGTGGTAGCCCAGGCACTTGAACCCAGAAAGCCAGATCATCAAATTTAATCTCATGGAGAACCCTATTTGCTGGCCACTCTTTAAGGCATAAATGGCAGCCAGAAAGCGACCAAGGAGCCCTAGATAGAATACGAAACAAATCAGCCTTAGATTCAATACTAAAAAGGAAAGTATTGTCTCTTACCTCGTTCACAACCAGTGGCTTGTTCAAATTCCAAGCTCTTGTGATCGCCTCACCAGTAACCTTAGAACTGAAACATCTTACTTCAGAGATTACCTTTCCCACAAGAACAGAGTTAGCAAAACCAGGCACTGCTGCTTCATCTTCACTTCCAAAGTCCACAGCTGGCTCCTCATAAGCAACAAGATAATCATCATAAACTGGATGTGGATCTGAATCCTCAGATGCCATAGCGCTCAAATTTAAAGAAAGGAAAAGTAACTGGAAAGAAAAACTCGAACAAAGACCAGATGTTGAAAAAGGATAATTAATTCCACTCAGCGAGGGATAAAAAACTCATCTTCTCAAATTGAAAGAGAGAGAGTAATTGGGTCCCATGAAGGGAAAGAGAAAGTGACAACCAGTTGTCGGACCTATATGTCGTAGACATTGCAGCGCATGTGTTCAAACCCATAAGGGAGGAAAAGAAAGCCAATTAGTGACAGAATTGGCAAACATCGAGAAAACAGATGTGAGCTCTGGCTCTCCTCCTCAAATCCAAAAAGAAAATAGGAAGGAAGGAGCAGGACAACAACTTACTTGAGCCGCAACGACGTGAGCTCCGGCTCTCCTCCTCAAATCCCACACATGACTCTCCTCTGTCATCTCCACACTTCTCGAGTTCACTCTTTCTAGGTCCTTTGTGGTCCCCACTTTCTCTTATGCATAGACCACAACTACAATAGGAACTCAATCCACTTATGTAACAAAGTTGAACCCCCAAAAAGATTAAACAACCATGTAGCATCAGATCCTAAAGATAATTATTTCTTGTTTAGAATCCCTCTCTTTCCAGACCTCTATCTTCTCAATGTTATTGAACATTGTATTAAATCACATAAGAATTGAGGGCTTGGCTAGATATAGCATTGTTAAAGGCTCAAATCAACCACAAAAAGCAGCGGCGCCAGAGAAGACATTTTGTTAGGCGACAACGGTAGCTCTGGCAAAGGTTGTCGATGGCGTGGGCGATGCAAGATTTTTCAAGCATGTGGTCGCAGGGAGGGTAAGCGTGGCGTTGTTCTATCGGGTTTCTACTCTATGGCCTCGTGTAGCCGGGAGGCGGCGCAATAGATCCAGACGCTCTTTTATATCTCCATTCGTTGCTTATGCTCAACCCACCACCACCTTGCCAATCTATCACCATCATTCATGTGTTGAAGCAACAAGCCTCACGCCCAAGCTGGTAGTCCGCAACTTGGCTATATCATCAACCACCATCAAACTCTCAAGTAAATCAATCGATGATAGTCTGTGTCTTTTTATACAATTTTTCTTAATTTAAATAATGGTTTTAGAAATTAAAAATTTGAAGGAAAAAGGGAAAAAAATTCATATAAAATGACGTCATTTAAAATGGTGCCTAAACACCCAGCTAGCCATGCTTCCAATTTGTAGATAGAGCACGGCTCCATTTGTAATTTATAAAAATCCATTTATTTTAATCCAAATAGGGTTTTTAAAAGTTAAATTTAGGTAAAAAAAGAAAATAAAACAAACAATATAAAAATAGGCAGCCCCAAAGGACACATGTCAGCATCATGACAAACTACCGGGTGTATGTTTAAAAAGGACAATGAGTCCCGATAAAATGAGACTTTACAAACACTATGAGTCAAAATAAAAGCTGAGGGATAACAAATGCAAAATCAATAAATTTGAGGGGTATAAAAAACTTTTTTAACTTTTTGTTGGTCTGCTCTTGTCTTTTAATGTTTGGATGTTCAGCATCAAAATGCGGTTTTGTGTTTTATCATGTGCGCCATGCAGTTGCCTTTTTCTTTTTCCTTTTTTTTTTCAAAATAATAGGAAACACCTTGCATGTTTACCCTACTGGTAAGAGCTCAATGTTTCTTTGGTCTGAAACCGGGAGGTATATTAAAAAATATACTTGAGCTGACAACATGTTTAGGAGTCGGTAGCTCAAATCGACTCCTATTCAGTACAAACCATCAGACTGATACAAGACTTGTGAAGTAGAAAAGTATGGAGAACTCGAATACACGGAACATAGGAATCCAGAAAAACAGTAAGGTAAAAACTTATAGAAATGGTATGAAGATCTCGACTCATGACCGAGAATGATCTTGGTTAGGAAGGACTATCCACTTGTCGTTCCGTTCCTGACCTAGACCGGAGTGCATTGGGCGAGATTATCATTCGATGGCAGTCTTCTGAGAGCACCACTGCCGTGTGATTTTGGGATCTCTGGTGACGAGGCTGGGTGGGGGGGTTAAAGTTGGTGGAGATGATAGGATAGCTGGTAGAGGGAGGGGGGCCAGAAGGGCCGTAACCTGGGGTATCAAATGTAAGGGGATTGGTTGAGACATTAGACACATCTTTAAGGGTTTGTCGTCGAGGGTTATCCCTAGCTGTAAGTTTTGGAATTTTTAGAGTCTGGGTTTTCTTGATGGATTGCTTTTGGAGTTTTGTAGGTTGTTTGCTAGATGGCTTCCTAACAGGTCCGTCCCGAATAAAGTCTTGTAGAGTGGGTAGTGCGAGGGGTGTACCTGATAGATCTAGGGCCTCAATTGTAGTTGTAGGTTGTGAGGGTGGGATGGTGGTGGACTTGTTTAGTGGCGGGGCCTCGGGCATCGTCTCTGTAGTGTGGGGAGAAGCAACGGAGCAGATCGACGGTCAGCATGAGATCCTCCTGGGGAGAGTTGCTGAGGATGTGGAACCGATTTTGTAGGCTGCTGGAGGTAGAGGGTGGCGAGGGCATTTCTGGGCGGACCGGTTGCCGCTGGGGTGGGCGTCTAGAGCGTTTTGGTACATTCATCCAGGCGCCCCTCCCATTGTGTGACCTGGCGGCCGAAGCCTCAACATCCATGGGAGCTGTTGTAGACGTGCCTGTGGTGGGGTTTGGGCTATGGGCAGCTTTCGGACAAGCTGAGATACTGTGACCTGGTGTCCCACAGATAAAACAAATATCGGGCAAGCCCTCATAACCGACCTTTAGGGGTTCACCATCCAGATATACTTCCCCTTTTAGGGGTTTTGTTAAATCAAGGCATACAGCAACTCTAGCAAATTTGGCTCGACTAGGGTTAGAAGTATTACCGTCAAGTTTGACTATTCTTCCCACCATGTTGCCAAGTTGACGCAGAATTTGGGAGTGGTATCGGTTTGTTGGGAAGTCTGGAAATTGGATCCACGCCACTATAGAGTCAATTGCCCGGTAGATGCTCGGAAATTCGGAGACTAGGGTTGCACACTAAGGACACTGCCATAGATGCTCCAAGGTCCATCAGTCAAGGCATGGACATAGTCTTCCGATGCCCAGAACCGCACCAAGTAAAAATTATTTTCAAGATCGATGATCTTGAAAGGACCCGTTGGCTTCCAAATGAGTTGTAGTTGTGCATGCAGAGCTTTGAAACCGATGTATTGCCCATATAATTTGATCACCACCGCATTTTCCCATTGTTTGTTCAGCCGAGAATTGAAGGGATCTGATAGAATCAAGTTGTCGACTCCATCGATCTGAACTACCATGAGATCACCTTCCTCATACTCGGCCTCTCCTTCTAGTTCCCACGGGTCGAACAGGTACAGTGTGTTAGAGCCGGTAAAAAGAGTATCTCGATAACTGGGCCGAGCATCCTCCATGGATTCGTCTGACCCTGTAGGTAGTATTGCCTCTGGGACCGGTTGGCTTGGTTCGACCGATGTGGTTGGACCAGGGGCCATTCCGGTCTGATGTAGCGTCACTGTCTTCAAGGTCTCTTCCATGGGTGCGGCTGTGTCACCCCCGTTGGGCTGCTCATGCACCTGGTGGAAGGGTTGGGTCAACCTGGGGTGGTGCTTCCGTCGGCGGGGGAGGGGGGCAGCTCGCTGCGCACGCATGGTCGAGTTTGCCCGCCACTATGTCCACCGGGTTCGAAGGCTGAGGGGCGAGTAGAGGAGGTCGCCGCCACCGGTCGGTGAGCATGGTCCGGTCATGCTGCTGGTGGCGAGCAGGATCGGAGCCGCGTGGAAGATGGTTGAGTGCCGGCCGTTCGTTCTCTGGAGCGGGATCTGGTGCGTTGGACGGGGCTGCCTGCAGGGTCACGAATCCTGACCTTGCGGGTGGCCCGGTCGACGGCGGACTCCACTTCAAACAAGCTCGGTGTGGTGGCCATGGTGGCCGGGGAAGAGGAAAACATGGCGTCGTCTCACGCGCGCAGTTGGGTTGGCGAGGGGGCCAGTGGGCAGAGGTGGAAGACGCGTGAGTAGCGAGTTCCAATTTGCTCTCTCGTTTTTTTTTTTTCTTTCTCTCCTAATACTGGGTAGAGCTCAATGTTTCTTAACCTTAATGTTCTAAAGTTGGAGGTAACATCCGATTTTAGATTAACTTTATAAAAGCAAGTCATAAAAAAAAAAGGTATTGGAAAAGAATATATATGTTCATACAAAATAGATTAGTGTTCTGAATATACAAGTTTGGATATGGATTGGATCAGCAACAAATATCGTTGGCTCGATCACCAGGAGAGAGGACCATGGTTTAGGAGAGATGGCTAATGTGGCCCCATTTGTTGATGGTCCAGGCACCATCACCACCAAAATTGAATGTATTTATGGATACAATTTTTATCTTTCCGGGGGGACTCCGATGATGGAGCAGCACGATTGTGAAATGCTATAAGCACTTCGTATGGCATACGGGTAACCACCACCACTCTTTCTCCTACATTGTCTACCCAAGTGAAACAAAACACAATCACAGTAGTTGGGCGGATGTTATTGAGCACAACTACACAACCAACCAGTATAACTTTTAATGAAATGGGGTCTATTAAGTATTATTCTAATTATTATGTGATAAAAAAAAATACTTCCATGATGACTACCCGTTCCCATCAATCCCATGCTAAAGTCTTCTAACCAAATGGTATGGAATCCAGCGGAGGAAAATTATGGTTTGGGATGTTTCTAGCCTCAATTATTTTATCTATATCATTTTCCAATTGATCATTTTGTTTGCACTAGTCAACAGGCCTCCATCCATGCATGTCGTCGATTCATGTAGGCACGACATGATTATTATATAGTGCAAAAAGTAGGCGAAATATATACCACCAAGCGGCAACTTAACTACTATAAGCATCATCGCTCTAATCTTAACTACTACTACACAGTTGTCTACTATAGATAGTGTTTAATAAGTAATTTTCACTTTCATTTTCTGTCTGCGCACATTTTGCATATGCTTATTCTAATCCGTAGAATAATGGCGTGAAATAGTAATTCCATTCAGTTCTCAGTTTCAGAAAGTTGTTAGCAACAAGTCTCGTCGGCCCCATCACCACCAGAAGTATGAAATGTGAGTGATTCAACACCAAATTCAGACCAAATCAGCTCATCATGTTGGCCACATTACCAGAAGTGAGGACCACAGTTATGGAGAGATGGCTAATGTCGCCCCAGGTGTCGATGGTCCAGCCATCTTTCACCATCAAAATTGAATGTAATAATGGATGCATTTTCTTACCTTCCCAGGCGCGAGTCGATGATGGAGCAGCTCGCTTGTGAAATGCTCGAAGCACTCCGCTACTGGTAATTGCCACCACCACTCTTTCTCCTGCAATGTTTACCCAAGTGAAAAAATCACAATCACAGTAGTTGGCGGATGTTAATGAGCACCAGTGCAAGCACAACCAACCACGACCATAACAAAAGAGAACGAACTGTTGGGCAAACACACCACAGTAACAACACTGCTTCTGGCTGCTATAATACTAGCAGTATCGAGAGCTCGTTTTAAATCAGAAGAGTATACAGCAGCCTCTCTTTTGCTAGCCGATCAGCCACCTGCCACCATCATTTAAAAACACAACAATTATAGCACATTATATAAAAGTTTCCAAACACTATATCATTAACAAACATGAAGAAACATACGGCAACTGCCTGCTGTCGGCCATTATCATTCAACTCCACATCCTTCCCTACAAAATTGGAGCTTCTTTACTCCCTCCATGTACGAATTTACAAACTTGAAATTTTATTACCCCCTCAGGTTATCCATGAAGAGATTACTATAACAATGAGAATTAATAACCGACCTAAAGAATTGAGAACCCAAAACCTGAATTCTTCCGTCCTCATTCCAAGCTGTTTCTCCATGATGAATCACCAAGATTTCAGCGTATTCAGGAACAACAATTCCAATGCCGGCTTCACTTTTGTCATCAGAATCACAGGAAACACAAGATGCCATTTTGACAGGACACAAGAAAGTAACGACACAAAGAAACGAGGGCTCTAATCTGAATCCGAAAATCCTATCCCCCAATCGCTAATAACTATAAATTCTGGTGAAAGAATAACGCTTAGTTTTTCTGATGATCGAGGATTTTATAGTTACAATGCCGTTGGAAAGATTAGAAGAGGCGGGAAAGCTTTTATTACTGACGCGCAAATCTTCGCGTCCTTGTTTTATGTTTGGGCCATTATTTATGGGCCAAAAAGCCCAGTGTCAAATGAAATATTTGTTAAATTTAGATTTGAGGCCACGCCCATTCAGTTTCCTGGGTCTATGGCCATTCTTGCACCTTTATTTTCATTCCTAGCCCGTTGCCTAACGAAAGCCTCAACATATCAAGCCATTTTAGATGTCAAACCCGACCTGTTGGGAAATAACTGATCAAGAAAAGAAAAAAAAAAAAAAAAAAGGTGTAGGAAATAGATGCGGCGCACAAATGAACTGGATGAAGCAAACAAAATCATTCAAAAAAAAGGAGCATAAAACTAAAAAACTCACAAGCTTAAAAGCTAGACGTTCAAATTTAACCAAGGATAAAAGAATACGCGGCCAAACAGACTAGACAAGGAGGAGAAAACACAATTCTGTAGCCGGACTCGAGGTTTGAAGTTATACCGTAACTAAAACGCAAATAAGACATTAACATGGATTTTCATTTTCTGGAACAAAAAGTAAAAGATTTTCGTGAACATCAATTGTACTGGCTAATCCAAGATAGACCCGACCATTACCCCTCTTTTTTAGGTTCCCAGATCAGTAACATCCAAAATTAAGCAATAGTATAGTGCTGGAGGATTCCGCAGGTCATTTTAACGGGGACCGATTATGAGTGCACAGCCCAACAGTACCTGTAACCAAGAAAATGTTTTGATTTAAATGGCAACAGGTAAAAGAAAAGGTTTACTAAGATAGAAACCGGGTTGTCGTACTTCATGACAAAGGCTCAGTCAAAGTTGTCTATTTTGATCGGATTAATCTCGTCTGCAACATTAAAATGTCCAATCAACCGTGCGAAAAACACCATTTGCTGTTCCAGCGTAAACTTGATGTTCTCTGCCTGCGTACAATTAGAGATCAAGGCTTAGTAATTGCTGTGTCCTTGTCAAAAATGAACGTGCAGTAAATTCAATTATAATATACCTTACGGAAACCATGCTGCTCTCCTTCATACTCCACAAGAGCAACAGGCAAACCTTTTTTCTTCAACGCCTGGTAGATAGCGCGAGCTTGATCCGGAGGTACAACCTGAACCATACAAGCACAACGTCAAAGATTTTAAAAATATTAGATAGCCGATTTGGGGACAGAGAAACAATCTAGATGACGCATTTGGCATTTATTGAATAACTGCTCATCATCAAAAAGCAAAGAGGGAAGGTTAGTTGCAGTTAGTTGTTAGACGGCCCCATCAGACAAAGATGACTTAACCTATAAGTCTTTTGCATAACCATATCCTCTTTACTTGTTCTAGCATATTAAACACAAATTTTATAAGTCTTTGACATATCCATATGGACCATATCCTCTTTACTCAGTTTTAGCATACTAAACTTAGATGAAGCACTTGGCATATCAATATTTCTTTAGTCATTATGGGCAAAAGAAATTAAATAAAGCACACAGACAGGGTTAGTCATACCTTGTCGTCCAATCCTTGAAATAGAATTATGGGGCAAGAAAATTTGTCCACAAAATTGATTGGGGATCTCTCAAAGTAATCCTTTTCAGAACCTGCAGTTAGCTAACTGTCAAATCATCAAGTCCCATAAACCAGAAAACAGGTTATAAGCCATAAGAAGTTCTTTTTCGTCCACATTACCAACAAGATTATCAATATAATGAGACTCAAATTTGTGTGTTTCTGCTTTCAACAAGCCCAAGTCCGCCACCTGTTTGGAATCCAAAACACAATCTCAATTCATGTTGTAGAGGCTGAAATCACAATAAAATTTACTAAAAGCTTAAAACGAAGAAAAAGTAGTATCAGAATTCATTGACAAGGATGTATCATCAGGAATAAATATATTCACCAGTGAACTAGAAGAAAAACCAAGAATCACCAAAAAATGTCCTAATGCTCCATATTTATTCATGCAAATAAATCCCTTTCAGCCACATCGTTTGGGATAGTAATGAATACCGTTTACAAAAGGATGCACTACATAGTTAAAATCATTTCATTGTGAACTGAATAAATAGTTAAGCACTCACACCATACAAGGAAGCTCCAGCTTTGAATGTGTCTTTAAAAGCAAGAGCAGCCAAGGTTGTGTATCCACCAGCAGAGCCACCAGTTATACATAGTCGATCCGCATCTACCTTCCCAGTGTCCACCTAGATAGTAATTTCCACATCATCTTCGCTGTCTTCATAAAATCCAAAGCATCAGAAAATTTGAAAGAAGCGTTTACTTACCAAATACTTAGCACAACTGCAACAATCATTCACATCAACGATCCCCCATTTCCCCAACAAGCGTTCTCGATATTTTCTACCATAACCTTCAAATAACGAAAGCAGAAGTTTCAGCAGAAGAAGTTATCCGTGAATATTAACAGAATTAACATAAAACAACCGGTGGCCCTGATACAGTTAATTGAAAACTGAAAATTGAAATGACGGCCCAATACATTAACCCAAGAGCAGCATTTTATAAATCAAATGGTCTAGAGAAGCAAGTTTAAGGACAAACCAGTGCTTCCACCATAATTTACATCCACAAATGCCCAACCACGACTGGTCCAGTACTGGATGCTCAAGTTCAGCATTCCATGTGCTTCAGCAGTAGGGCCTCCTGGAAAACACACATGCCATGGATGTCATACGTTATAAACACTAAAAAGTTCCCCTTTCATTCCTTTTCACTCTTTCTTCTTCGGGATAAAAGCTATTCATCTAATAGAAAGAGTATAAAGTAAAAAAAAAAGGCAGGGAATTGCTCATACCACAATCAGCCAAAATATCATGTTCATTCCAATGCTTCAAACTATTGAATTTGGATTGATAAACCTATTTGCCATTATCATTTTCCTTTTGAAATTTTGAAGTGCAAAACCCATTCGCACTAACAGTTTCAAATGATATATCTGAACTCAAACTTACAACTTTTAAGTACAAAGCAAATATCACTAGAATATACATATTTTTGTTTATTATGTGTTAATATTCACGTTTCCAAAAGCTTATATGATAAAGTGTCATTTTTTTTTAACAATGTTGTACTTACTAAGCTTCATGTCTACAGAATTTAAGTGCTAATTTCAAAAATTTGTGCATAAGCAATTAACAATTTATGAGCAGATTCATCAAATAGCAACAAAGTTGTTAAACCCGGACCCACGGTTGACCCAACCGAGTCACCGTTAACAATTTTCCTGGGCCAATCTTGGTCAAACCTCGGTCCGGCCAGCTTACAAAAGAAGCATTGAGCAAGAAAAGTCGCCAGTCAGGGGTAACCAGGTTCAACCGGCTGTGCCGGTCCAGGTTGAAAACACTGAATAGCACAAAATTCAACATTTTGATTAATTGTTAAAGAAAAGGAGAAGGAAAAGGAAAATGAGGAGTTACTGGCAGATTCTCGAATGCAGAAGATCACTAATAGAACCACAAACTGATCCAACTTGCCCTTAGTGATGCAAATCGTGACCAGTGGAATACATAAGGAGTGAATCTCACTAAAGTCAAGTTTCCTGCACTTTTGTTCTCTAGTTTTACCTCTATTCTACTAGAGTCCAACTAGCATAATTACTAATTTGAGGAACATTTCTTATTCATGCTTATTTTGCGTCGATTTGTTAATGAGCTTTTTATGAAACTTTTGGATCCCAATGGTTTGGGGCAATGCTACAGTATCCTTCAGATCTTGCCAAATCGATGCAAAACGGAAAACTGAAAGCTGAAAGCCTCAGTTTCTTTATAGAAAAGCAATCACATACATCCGAAATCACCAATCCAAATACATCATAACACCAAGAGCAAAATTGATGCAAGACAATCTAATATGAGTCAGCAACCTCACATACCATGACTTTTCAGAAGTAGGGGAAGCTTTTCTTCCTGACCAGCTTCGTAAATAGGATTGCTAGGTGGATAAAAATATGCATATGCATTTTCACCAGGAACTTCTGTTGGGAATTCAATCAACTCTGGAAAGCTGAAGTATGATTTGTATTGTAAACAATCAGGTGAAGACGACCAAACAATATTGAAATCGGCAACTTTTGAATTTTCATCATCCAAAGTCACCTGAAACGACAAAAAAGGATTGCCACCAATTAAGATTACAATTGCAAACAACTACAGATGAAAGTATTTAAGGCAAAGAAGAACAAGATCACAGCACCTTAGCCACCGATGATGGATGAACTGCAGATGCTCCCTCAACATATAGGCAATGGTGCCCAGCAGTCTGCATGAGCAAAGGCACGTGGCTTAGAAACTGCACCTGTTATCCTACTTCAAAATTTTCTTTATGTTGTACCATGGCGAAGATAAGTTTTGGCAAGTACAATATTATCTATGTCTGTAAAAGGAATATCAAGCAGACACAACGAGTTTTGAACATCATCCAGAATACCAAGATATGATCTCCCGCTTCGTCTGCAAACAAACATAGAAAAACCCACCTAAAGTAAGCTTAAGATATATTGAGTTTAGTGTTCAAAAGGGGGACACATAAGAGAGGAAAAGGAAAACAACAATCTACAGATAATAACTTCATCTCTAAAATAAGCAACCAATGGAGTAACTCTGTTAAGGATTACCTGTAAGTGCAAGCAAGTTTGTTTTTCCCGCCACTGTGCTGAATAATTTCATAAGAGTTTCCACCAAAAACCCATAATGGCTTTGTGAACTCAGCTTCCATGGAATAGACAGCTTGCACCTCATTGACAGATTCAGTCTGTCATCAATAAGGTGATATTCTTTTCAATGACAATGGTGAATAATTGATCACTCAACAGAAAAATATGCTAAAAGATGCCAATACTGCAAATGGAACTAGCAAAACTGAGTGTGTCAAATAAAGAATAGAAGAATACACAGGCCCATAAACATGCACATGATTGTTGAAACTTCGAGATAAATGTAAGAGAGGCCCTTGTACAAATAACATCTATCACTGTTCACTTCATCCCATTAAGCTTACATAAAGTATTTTTAATACAATACATAAAGTTAATATGCACATATCACAGAGTTATTCACAATTACTCTGCAACAGAATGGATTATTCCTTCCACCAGCGAATTCACTGACCTTATACTCTTTGTACACAAGATGCTACATAAAGAACTCAAAAATTTCTGGAAACTAACTAAAGGTTCATAGTCCATTTCACATATAGAGCACATGGCAAATGCGGGTCTACACCCACAATCATTGCCAAAGATAGTAGATGAATCATAATGAAAAAAAAAAACAATTAAGCAGTATATTACGATGCACTAGCATCAGAAACACAAACCAAGAAATGCAAAAAATACGATCTCCCCCTTTCCAAAGTTTAATTGCATTGAGCTACATACCGGAGTATATTACTATGCACTAGCATCAGAAGCACTATCGAAGAAATACCAAAAATACTACCTCCCCCTTTCAAAAATTAATTGCATTGAGCAACATGCCGGAAAAAACGACATATCCCCAATAATTGGAACACACTTAAAGAAAGCAGTATATGGTATTCAGAGGAAAAGGAGAAGCATATGAAAATTCTATGCAGGAGTATTAAATAGAAATAACCAAGTTTAGAACTCTCACCCATTTGTAGATATTCCAGAATCCATTTTCCCTATCAGTAACAAAGAATAGTTCCCCTGTATCATCGTAAATTAAAACATCAAAAAAATGCAAAATTACAGAGTAGAAAATATAGCTGAATATCCAAAGTTCAATACAGAAGTTTTTAAATGTATCATAGTTTTTTTCTTTTTTTCGGAAAAGGAGGCTATGAAATGAATGTTTCAGCAGGTACAGCTTGGATACAGATGTCAAGTCTGTAATCCATTCTAGATCCAGATGCTGTAGTTTCAGCCCAAAATGTAAAAGATAAAGCTCAGTGATTTTAATAGCATAATAAAAACAATGGTACATCCAGGTTCATTCACCATAAAACAAGTCGTACCATCAGATGACCACTTGGGTTCAGTTGGAGACTCCACAAAAGCGGGATCAAGGCCAGCAACACACACACGTTTATGGACATCACTGTTTGAAAGAGGTAAGAAGCTTTAATGCCTCTATCAAAAACATCCAAATAAAGTAAATAAAAAAAGGCCAATGGAGTTAGTTGCGCTGATGGTCACTCAAGCTCCCCAAACCCATCCATCCTGCCCTCCCCATTCTCCTCCCCACAAACCCCTACCAGCAAAAAGAAAATTCCAAATGTTCCAAGCCATGCTATTGAACAGGATATGTAGCAGAGTAACTGACAGCTCAAACTTAAAAATTTAAAGCACTAAAGTACGACTAAATTCGTCACAACTCTTCATCAACAGAGTTAAAAAAAAAAGGAGATCATTTATCTTAGAGATAGCCAATTTCATTTTTCTTATAAACTGAAATTACCCTTAAATATTAAGTAGATAATGGTAGGTAAGTTGATCACAAATTAAACCCTTTTAAGTTTCAAAGTTTGAACTTTTGATAAACAGAGAAGCATAACTGTTGACATGGCACCTTATGCATGTATCAAAATCCTGGAACAAAACAATGAGGTAAGATATACATACTCTTTGAATAATCAGAATGTTAGCAAGGAAGTTATAATTATTAAGGAAACTGACGATTAGAGAATTGAAGATTAAAACTGAGGAAACAGCAATAGACAACGAGAGCAACAGAAAGTTATCATGATAGACAGACTCTGCTTACCCATTTTCAGAAATATAGCCAACCCATAGTTCTGTCTTATCCCATGGCATGTTAGGATGACCCCACTCTATCCATGCTATCCTCTCACCTCTGGGATCCACACGAGGGTATGCATAGAAGTCGT
Source organism: Turnera subulata (assembly GCA_028386065.3). Classification (NCBI taxonomy): domain Eukaryota; kingdom Viridiplantae; phylum Streptophyta; class Magnoliopsida; order Malpighiales; family Passifloraceae; genus Turnera; species Turnera subulata. The sequence continues at coordinate 165,743 of JAKUCV010005328.1, forward strand.
TGCCACTTACCAACACTTTTGGTTCTGAAACGGCCCAAACCGTCAAAAATGTTATTTCCTTGGCAAATCTTCGGAAACCAAATAGTTACAGAGTCAACATTACGAAAACAAAGCATGAAGACAGCTTCATCATCAAGTCAACGATGTCATGGAGGCAGAGAGGCATAAATTAATCATTTCCAAACCAATTCCAATTCCATACCTTCGATAACGTTGTGGTCAAGGTTTACTGCTACAATTGTTGTGGTTGCATTTGTGCTGCTAATGCGACGATCTGTCAAAATGAAGAAAAAAATTAAATCTTGTTTTTTTGTGAAGATTCGGAAACAAACCTAGAACGTACAAACCCCGAATAATACCTTCCATGACAGTGATAAAACGATTAAATCGAGAATCAAAGACTCCATCAGCATATGTGACCACGGGTCCACCGTAATCCGGCGTAAGTGGTACAGGATTAGAACCTACTAGACACAAAACAGTGTATCAGCATTTGCAAAAGCGAATGTGAGAACTTAAAACTTGGTAGCTAGCTAACTGTATATTTAAATTTAAATTAAAAAGAAAACGAGTTTCAACTTCACTTCACCAGTGGAATTAACAGACTGCTTGTAAAGCCTTTGGTCCTTGTAATTAGAGAAAACAACAGTTTCCCCTGATATCGTAAAAGCGCCACCACCGTATTCCTGCGCCGTGGTCCTTACAGCGAAGTCTTTCGGCGTGATATCGGCGTGCTCGTCTCCCGATTTCTCGGCTTCTCTCACCAAAACGGACCGTCTAGAACAACAACAACCACCATCCTCAATCAATCAAAAGAGCTGACAAATATCACTGAAAATACTTTAAATCCTCAAGTTGAAACGATTATTAAATGCTCCAGTGTCCTTTACCCGGACTCGGAGGGGCGGGACTCGAGCCAGAACAGGCGGCCTCGGCCATCGACGGCGGTGCCGCCGAGTCTCTTGGACGCCCCGGAGACGACGTCGGCAGTGATCGGAGACTTCCATGAGCCGTAAGGAGCGGAGATTTTGTCTTGTTTGGCTGCTGTCGTCGCCGCCGCGTCCGTTGGTGCGGAGGACGCCATGGTTCTGCTGCTGCTACGGAGGAGGAGGAGGAGGATTGGGTGTTGTAGCTGCGGAGGGTTAAGCGATGTCGTATGGGGGATTGTTTTTGCACGGAGACGGCTTCGGTTGAGGAACGCGAGAGAGGAAGTAGTAGTAGTAGTAGTAGCTGAGAAGCGAGTGAGAGTGGCTACGGCTGACAAAACCATTTGACTTGTTTTGGACTGGACAAAATTTTTATACTTAATCTAGAAAAATGGTCGGAGCATTGGTGTAGTGCATTCGAGTTCAATTATTACTTTATTTTATGTATTGAGATTTGAGGCCTCCATTTTGGATGAGTTGTTTCTATTGGCTTTAAGAGCCAGGATAACAAAAAAAAAAAAGAAAATTATTGAAAAAATAATATGGTGATACAAAATAGGATATGGATTGGATCTAGTAGCAACACGTATGGTCGTCGGCTCCATCACCAGAAGTGAGGAACACCACGGTTTTGGACAGATGGGTAATGTCGCCCCAGGTGTTGATGGTCCAGCCACCTTCGCCATCAAGATTGAACGTACTAATGGATGCATTTTTAATCTTTCCGGGCGAGTCTGATGATGGAGCAGCAGCTCGCTTGTGAAATGCCCGAAGCACTCCGCTGTGGGTAACCACCACCACTCTTTCTCCTGCAGTGGTTTAGCCAAGTGAGAATCACAGTAGTAGGGCTTATGTTGATGAACACAAAATGCAAAATGTATGTACCTGTATGCTTCCTTGCAATTTTCTCCAATGAAGTTGTGCAGCGATGATAAAGTTGATCTAAACTTTCTCCCCCGCCCTGCCACCCAAAAAAAAGGTGTACGATAGTAACTCTAATCCGTTTTCAATTTCAAAAAGTTCTTATCAGTCTTCTGTAAGGATCATGCAAATGGCAATAAGAAAGATCTTGCATTGAAGGAATTATCATCAAACCAAATACCCAAGTAGTGAATGACTCACTTCAAAAGAGGATTTAGATTTTTTTTTGACTGGTTAAAGGGGAGGAAACCACATACTGGGATTTCTTGATCTGTCCTCAACGATAGAGATGCATTGTAAGCCTCTGGCTTAAGCTCTGCTGCTTCAGCTAATACAAGACCTTGAAGATCTCCAAGATGCCTTTCCCTTAGGTCTGGATCTTCATTAACCTGTGACAGATTTGAGCAGCACCCCTCTTTAACAAATTGAGTAGCATCAAACAATAAATAAGGTGTATGAGTAGCAATCCAAGATCAGAATGACATTCTTATTTCCAGCTTCTTAGAGAAACATTTTATTTGGTAGGACCAGAAACAAGTTGGCATGCTTCAGATAAATCAAAACCCCTGGAGCTTATTCGAACTTGGATTTACTAGTACTTCACCATTTGAATCCACCATAATCATACGTAGAATTACCTTCCTAAGTTTATTCTTGAATTGAACTTTACAGTCTACTATCCCTAGAAGTTTGTTAAAACAGCCGTCTAAGAAATATATTGTGAAATCCTTCATATAAATATCGTAACATGCCTTTATACCTCTATCATTTAGAATCTTCAATAAGCATTCCCTAATCCCTATCTTCTTTACAGAGTGTTTGTTAGCTGACCTATATAGCTACAGTTTGTCTGGATTTGGGTTTAGGAATACGTACCCTGACAAACTACAAGAAAACACATAAAGCAGAATACAGAACTGAAAATAGTGATAAATTCAAAGATTCCAATCAACATACATAAATGTCCATAAAAACAGGAAAGAAGAAATTAAGGGAGATCATAACAATCATCAAAGGCCACCATACCAAAAGAGAACAAAACTATTTGGCAACCATACCACAGTAACATTGCATCTGGTTGCTATAAGTCTAGCAGTATCGAGAGCTCGTTTCAAATCAGAAGAGTATACAGCAGAAATTTCCCTCTCTTTCGCTAGCCGATCAGCCACCTCCATTTAGAACACAACAATTTAGCACATTGTACAAAAGTTTCCAAACACTATAACATTAACAAACATGAAGAAACATACAGCAACCGCCTGCAGTCGTCCATTATCATTCAACTCCACATCCATGTGGCCCTACAAATTAAAACCCTTTTTTTTATAAATTCACTCAATGTACGAATTTACAAGCTTGAAATTTCAAAACCCTCAATACATGAAGAAAGACTATTATAAGTTATAACAATGAGAATTAATAACCAACAAAAAGAATTGAGAACCCAAAACCTGAATTCTTCCATCAGCGTTCCAAGCTGTTTCTCCGTGACGAATCACCAAGATTTCGGCGTATTCAGGAACAACAATTCCAATTCCGGCTTCACTTTCGCCGTCAGATTCACAGGAAAGACAAGATGCCATTTGATAGGACACAAAGAAACGAGGGCTCTAGTCTGAATCAGAAAACCCTATTCCAATCACCAATAACTATAAAACTCGGTGAAAGAATAATGCTTTCTTTTTCTGATGATCGAGTGAGAGGATTTCATTGTTACAGTGCCGTTGGAAGAGATTCGGAGAGAGCGGGAAAGCTTTTATAACTGATCTGCAATTCTTCGCGTACTTGCCACGCACAGCCCATAAAAGGTATTTTATCTTTGGGCCAAATAGCCCAGAGTAGCAAAGGAAAAACGTTTGTTAATTTTAGATTTTAGGCCCGGACCATTCAGTTTCTTGGGTCTATGTCCGTCCATTCAGTTTTTCAAGCAAAATGAACCATTCTTGCAATTTCACCTTTTTTTTTGTTTCCTTTATTTTTTCCTAAAAAATAAATAAATAGCTGTGGAGCAAAGTTCATGCACAATATCATAGCACCCTTTTTTATAAGTAAATTCTTGTAGAGCATTCATGAATAATATCATCTAGTAGGGACATAAATTAGAGAAATGTGATTTTCAAGGGTGGTAGTGGCAGGCAAATGGGCAAGCAGGAGCAACATAGTTTTTCTTTTGAGGTTTCCGTTTATAATAAGAAAGTTTCCTTAGGGAGATACAACATTGATATTTTAAGACCCCATTTAATAAATGATGAACCTAAAAGAAGGACTATAATAATTTTTTTTTGGGTTACATATTTTTAATGGCCGTAGTATGTTTGGCAAGTGCCCCAACCAGCCACACTACCCCAGCTTCCCACAAGTCAAAAAGAATAAAAACTTTTATGAAATATATGGACATCCTAACTGTTGCAGAATGCAGACCCATCCCAAATCATGAACCTGGACGAGGTTCTTCCAAATATAATATGCTAAAGCATGTAGTATTTATCTAGCCAATTGGCAAATTGAAAATCCCCATACTCTCTCATGATCAGCTCTTTTTTCTTTTTCTAATTTGTACCCACAAATATATATCTTGGTAGAATATACGCGATGGATAGGAAACCGAATTTAGGATATGGTTTTATGAAGTTGGCAAGCAGCAGGCTAGTGGAAGAAACAGCATCCACTTAAGATGTGCATCTCCTCCATTTTTGGGTCACTTGGAAAAGCATTAGCATCATTCGTGGTTCTTTATTTTAAAGAAAAAGATAAAATCCTCTGGCCCTCTACCGACATAATTTATCGCGTTAGCTCAAAGTACAACTGGTTATTTCCTTGTTAAGCAAATTGGCAGACTAATTTAGCAGCATTGTGACATTGTTTTGTCCTGTTGATGAAAGCAGTGTCTTGTAGTTTTGGAAGCCAAGTTAATTATTAGATGTCCTTTGTAATTTCTGATAAACAATTATTATAACAAACTTGCACCATGTTCTTTCTTTTTTGTTGGGAACAACTTAAACTACATATCATTGTCAGGCAAGTTCCAAAATCAACATTCTTGCGTTTGTCTTCGTGAGTGATCAATCATTATCTTTAAAATCAAGATGATTACATGAGGGCCTCTTTGTAATTGTTTACCAAAGCTACAATGTAATTGCTAGTAAAACCAAAAGTGGTTATGGGTCACATTGTACTGAAAGATAAGAGTAGAAGAATCAATCACGCATAAGGACCCAACCGGCCCAATCAGAAAGAACAATAATTAGACGACAAAGGCAACTTAGATTTAGAATCGATTCAGATCACTTTAATTCATGTTGAGTTCTGTCATGGCATGCATTTTTTCAAGAAGTAATATTCAAGCCGTCGACTCTAGGACATTTACAAATTGAATGAATCCCCAAGAAGATTTTGCAAGCCAAAAAAAACTCAAATCCAGCCTGTACGCAAGCTATAAGTGACAATCTTGTTGCCCAAAATGCTAGTGATGAGGGTTGGCTTAGTTGGTTGAGGTCTAGTTAGCACTCCCATTAGGTTAAGAGGTATAATCTTACCGACCGCTTCTCTTGATAGGTGATTTGTAAATATCACTATAAGCGCCGTTGAATTCGGTGGTTTGCCATGACTCGTTATCCACTTCTTGGCTTACGATGATACCATATTCCGTAATGTCTACCCCAACACTCTATGTATAAAGGACGTACTTTCTCTCTTTCAAGTCCATTTAGGTCTGTTGTAGACTTCAGTTGTAAATTTTATTTTTCTCTATTGTCAATTTGAAAAATGAATGATTTCCATGAAAGCACACAATAAAAAGGTAGAATCATTTTTAAAACTTGGCGTTGGTTGCTATTTATCGTAAGTAACTAGTGCTAGATAAAAAGAGCCATTCAAATGATAAAATCATACTCCCTCCATCCACAATAACACGTTTCAAAAAATTATATTGTTTGAGATCTTTACAATAATCTATTATCTATTATCTATTATATTTATTATAATTATATAAAACTGATACCCTCACCAGGTGTTTACACATAGGATTTTAGAAGTGTTAGTGTATTACGATGTGGAGTGTCTTAACTGTAGTTTTAATCAATTAAATTTTGACATATGGCCATAATGATAAATATAATTATCTAAAAAAAATCAATATTAAAAAGATCTTGATAAGAATTAAACTCTCATCAAAAAAGCTATGAATTATATCTGATAAGAATTAAACTGTTATAAAAAAACTGATAAATTATGTTATTGATTTTAAAAAAAAGTCATTCAATATTACACATATATATATATTAATATATTATTGTTATATGTATATTACGTCATTTACTCTATAATTGTTATCTGATAAGAATTATATAAACTTTACAACTGATAAGATAATATTGTTATTCAAAACTAACCTTTTATTATATTTTTATTCACATCATCTCTCTTTAAATACAGATACAGGACTCTATATGTGTATGTGAGATAATAGTCTTTACAGTTTCTCTATTCATTCATCCTCTTTTACTCCTTTTTTGTTTCTATTTGCACTACACAAAGTCTAGATACAGTCTCTGTGTGTATTCTTTATTTTGTTTCTATTCTATTTGCACTAGACGCAGTCTGTATATGATATAGTTTCTCTATCATTCAGTCATTCTCTCTTATTTTTCTTTTATTATTTTGTTTTTATTTGAATACGTGGTATAATATTAAAGTTATTTTGTCGCCCTTAACTAAGCATCCTGTTTCTTTTTATATTCTTTTTATTTTCCCAATCTATTTAAATTATATTTTTTTGTTTGTGCAGGAAAATAATCTCGTGGAACCCACGGGAAGTGAGCTAGTTAATTTCTTAATTTTCAATTATAGCATCACCATTAATTACTACAGCAAGATAAAGATTTGGTGAAAAAAATTCATACAAAAACAATGTATAAGTCAGATGCGATTATTCTCTTTATAGTCTATAGGCTATTTTTTTATCTTCACATAATTTACTTATTTTTCTGCTGAAGAAACCTTAAAGGTCAGTTTACGAAAGTAGGGCTCTGTCTATTTTAAGAAAGAAAAGAAAATCCCAGATCCATCTCCTACCCAACTGGTTAGTGTAAGATGTCGAAGTGATTGATTGGTATGGTATTTGATTATCAAAAAGTTGTGGCTTTATTGTAACTGTTTAAAGTCATCCTATAACATGGAGCTTTCATCTTTATGTTGCATCAATGAAAATTTGACTCTCTAGCCAAATTCTGGATATGGAATGGAACCTCGCTTGTGCTACTTGCTAACTCTTGCACGCTAAGTATGATTGCATAACCATAACCCATTGTCCAAACACTGCATGTGCTCGATAGTTCAGCTGAATTTGCTCAAGGGGACCAGTTGTAATTTAATGGTGAGGAAGAAATTCTAATAATGACCAATTACTTCAGCTCACTTCTATTAGTTTTGTTCGATATGCAGAGAACGGCTTCATTACAAAATACCCCCCTGTACTTTAGGTCAAAATAAGGTCACCCCCTGACAAAAAAAAACCGGTATTTGACCCCCTAAACTTTACTTTTTCACGGTTTAACTCCTATGGTTGACCCGATTCCGTTTCCGTCACGAGAGTTAACGGAGGCTGCGGATTTTGGACACGTGGATTCATTGATTTGCGCCACCTAAATAATTTTAAAAAAAGAATTTCTTTTTTTTCTTTCTTCCTCTTTTTCCTTTTTTTATTCTTCTTTTTCTTTTTCACCTATTTTTTCTGATCTTTATGCATTTCTCGTTTCTTTTTTCTTTCTTCTTCTTTTTTTTTTCCTTCTTCTTCTTCACCCGTTTCACGCCTGCACTCCTCCTCCCCTAACCTTGATCTTCGCCGCCAATTTAAACTCTGCAAAACACAACAAAACCACCAAAATAACAGAAATATGCCTCCTCCTATAAACCATGAACCACTGCCCCCAACCTTGTCCCCATTGAATTCACACACACAAACCACCAACCCAAAATCGTCTCTCCCCCTCTGCAACTAGCGCCACCAGCCTTTGCCAAGCACAGAAACGACGTTAGCATCTAACAAACATGGGTTTTCCCTTCCAATTGAGCAACAAAGATGATTGGTGACCACAATTATGCAACTATAGGCTGCAGTTGTTGTCTGCTGACCCACGAGGATGGTTGGGAATGAGGGCTTCTTGTTGTCTAGGGAGCATTTGATGCGGAGGAAGTTGTGGATTTGGCCATGGAGTGAAGAAGCACATCTTGGGTTGTTGGGTTTGTGGGAAATTAAAAGAGAATGGGGATATTGAAGAAGCAGTTATCAGAAAGAAGAAAGAGTAAAAGAAAAATAGAATTTTTATTGGAGCTCAACGGGAAGATTATTTGGTTGTAAAGGGTGTTTGGGGAGGCGGAGGCAGACGCGGTGGGGGAAGGAGGGAGGCAGTAGGGGTTATGAAATCCTCGTGTTGCAGAAGCCCGATGCCGGCGACAGAGTTTCTAAGATCGGTGGAGGCTGTGGCTTTTGGCGCTTTATTGGGAGGTTTTCTTGGCTATGTGTGATTGTGGTGTCACCTATGTTGGATGTGGAGATCTAGGGGTGGGAGGGGGAATTGAGGCTTTGTGCCGCTATGGCGCTTGCTGAGGCGGTGGCAGTGGCGGTGCGTGGTGGCGGTGGTGAGGTTGATACTGGTAGTGGTATCTGTTGTGATTTGTTGAGGAAGAAGAAGAAGAAACGGCAGGCGAAGTGTTGAAATTTTGGGTGGGGAGGCCAATTTTATCACTCCTCATTTCCATTCGTGAATTTCTGTTATATAAATATTTTTTTGCTAAATAAATAGCAATTAAAAAATTAAATGGGAAAATAATGTATATTGAAGCTTTTTTTCCTTTTTTCCACAATTTTTTTGTTTTTTCTTTAAAAATAAAATAACAAAAAATAATCTTATCAGCCTTAAATTTCTTTCTTCTTTCTTCTTTTTTCTTTTTTCCGTTTTTTTAAAAATTAAAATAAGAGAAAATTTTTTTATCAAAACCATAAATAGGTCAAAATTCTCATCCAATTTTTTTTCCTTTCTATCATTTAAATATTTTAATCCTCCTTATTTTAAATATAATAACTGTTAAATTTATTTTTTTATTTTTTTACTTATTTATAATATTTTTATTTTATTAAAGAATAAAATGATAGAAAATTATAAAATCAATTTTTTCATCTTTTTTAGTTTTGTTTTTAACTTTTTTTGTGAAATTTAGAAACACGAAAAGTAAATTTATATTTATGTTCTCTTTTTCATAATTTTTTTCTTTAAAAATAAAATAATAGAAAAATATATTTTATCAAAAGGATAACTAAGCCAAATTTCTCCTCCGATTTCTTCTTCTTCATTTCTCCTTTTCGATATAAGTATTTTATTTTTTTGTTTGGTTTTAAAAAATAATAATCATTAAATGTTTGTCTTTTATTCCATTTTCACAATTTTTTCAAAAAAATAGATGAGAAAAGAATCGAACGGTAATGAGCTAGCCACATGTCGAACATCTGTGCATTCTGTTAAGTCAACTAACACCAATCTAAAAACCCTAACGGAATGAGGTAAAATGCGGAATTATAAAGTTTAGGGGGTCAAATACCGGTTTTTTTTTGTCAGAGGGTGATCCTATTTTGACCTAAAGTACAGGGGGTATTTTGTAATGAAGCCTGCAGAGAACTACTTATATTTACTACATGATTGCATTACATATTTGCACCTGTCATAATTCTGAGTTCCAGACAAGAAGCCGAAGCATTTATGTTTGAAATATAATAAATGCTCGCACTTCCTTAGTAGCTCGATGCATCACCCTCATAACATAGAACTAGCACACAATTACTGTATATGAGCTTTTATCAGGATTCGAAATCTAAACATTGGGGTACATGCAAATGATAATTTTAGGATGGGAATTGTGCATACACGAAATTGAGCTACTTTAGTTATAACTAAGAACAAGACTTTTACGATATCATTTTTCATATGCTGATTGTCACATTTCCAGTTTGGGTGGGGAGGACTAAAGCCTCCTCACCTGCACATTTATAGACGATCTTTTGCACATACCTTGCAAACCTGACCACCTAGTACAAATTACTGTTGTTATTACTCTATACAACTGTTCCAAAGTGATTTCCTGTTGCTGAATTCACATTTACTATTTGACTAGCTATCTGTCAAAATGTTAAATGTGTGATGCCGACAATACCTCCTATCTTTCGATTTTGTGTTTATGACAAGGACCCCATATTTGACACATACTTATTTTGTTTGGACATTCCAGCTAAACATGTGCATGAAGCTTTACCTTAAGTATCAACTTAGTTCAGAAATCTTAAATGCGTTCATTTCTCAAGTAGCAGTGGAAGCAGTTGGGAATTAAATTCATGGGATACACCATAATTGTCATATCTATTCGACCGCCATCAAGGAAGAAATTGCACAACTAGAAAAAACTGAGGAACCCAGTTTCATTTTTTATACCCTTGAATTACCATAGTGGAATTAGACTATGTTCTGACACCGAAAAGAAGAATGGACTGCAGAGGGCCAAAGATAGAAAGAGCCACGGCCTACAAGCAAAAGCAAAATTTCAATGGATAATTGTAAAGGAGAATTGAGGAAAGATGAGCTGCACCTCAATAATTAGTGAGAGTTAGGGGAGATGGGGTTTGGAAAAAGAAAAAAAAGAAGCACAAAGAAAAAAATTGACGTTGATGCCTTTTGTTGTGATCAGAGAGGGCACATGCTGCAGCCAACACCAATAGAGGAGTAGAGTCCTTTTTCTCATCTTTTTAAGTTTATTTTCTTTCCCTTCCCTCCCTTTTCCAACACTATATGTGGTCCGACCTTTGTTATCTTGTCATGTTCACCTCCTCTTCTTTTTTTCCCTCATCACTAAACTTGGTCACATCAAAGCACATTGCATTGCTCCTACAATTTTTTTCCTTCTCACAACCAACTTGGAGGGTCTCTCTCTCTTTCCCTTGGCCACTTTAAAAAGATTCCCAGGACAATACACACGACCAACCACCTTCTTCTAACTCTTTTTCATTCCTAGGCCTCCTCCCCCTATATGTATCTTATAGTTTGGTAGCCCATAACATAACACCCTTTACCTATATTTAATTTCTTGGGTTTCATTGATATCATACATACAACATATCCTAAAAATGCCACCGGTGCATTCCAGCCCCTACTTCCAAATGGACAACCCGGCCATAATGTCTTTGCTACGGCAAACCGCCGGCGAGAAGCGCCCCAAATCAAAATTTTTCGGTAGCTCTAGTGGAGGGCTACTCAAAATGTTCAAGCTCTTCCCTATGTTAACCTCAGGTTGTAAGATGGTAGCACTATTAGGTAGACCCCGGAAGCCTCTACTTAAAGATCATGCCACCACAGGTACAATTTTTGGTTATCGCAAAGGGAGAGTTAGTCTAGCCATACAAGAGGATCCCCATTGTGTGCCCATGTTTGTTATAGAGCTACCCATGCATTCAAACATATTTCACAAAGAATTGGCATCTGATATTGTGAGGATTGCACTAGAGAGTGAGACCAAGACTCATAAGAAGAAACTATTGGAGGAGTTTGTGTGGGCTGTGTATTGTAATGGGAGAAAAGTTGGGTACTCTATTAGGAGGAAGCAAATGTCTGAAGACGAGCTACATGTCATGCAACTTCTAAGAGGGGTGTCAATGGGTGCAGGAGTGCTGCCTAGCCCTAACGAGAAGGAAACAGCAGATGGTGAGCTGACTTACATAAGGGCAAGATTTGAGAGAGTGGTTGGATCCAAGGACTCTGAAGCTTTGTACATGATTAACCCAGATGGTGCAGCAGGCCCAGAATTAAGCATTTTCTTTGTAAGGGCTCATTAATTAGTGTTTAAGGCTTGTGTTCATTCTAGATCATCCTTACATACTCAATTTTTTTTTTCTCACTTTTTGGTAAGTAGCACAAGAAAAAATATGCTCTTAGCCTTTTTGCTTGTTCTATCTATAATAAGAGGGGCGAGAAGGCAACTTTAACCTTTGATTTTGAAGTCCCATGTTTTACTTTCATGAGTGCTAGTTAATTAACCATCGAAGTGTGTATGCCAGAATTGCTTGACAAAGCAAATTATGACTCTACCATAATTAGCACACCATAAGTATTTGAGAGCATTTTGATGTACGTTTGGCATATACAGTGAATTTGTGCCTACTATATATTTCAGTTCTTGACTTGCGTGTCGTGGGAAGAAGCTAGCTTCTCCACGCGTTTCACAACAAAACTCATTAAGTTGCTCTCTAGTTGTAGAGAAATTTTGGTTTCCATCAAGTATGACTGATTAGAGAACACATCTTCATAATTTTTCCTCTTGGCCAATGAAAATGAGGCTCCTTCATTTAATTTAACAATGAAACAGGCTGGTAAATCACTCACTGTTAATCATAAACACATGAGATGGTTTTTCATGACACTTCAATTAGGATTAAGGGCTAATCAATCAGTTTGATGTCAAAACTTGTCTGAATAGATATCAAAACATCAAAAAGGAACAATAGAAGTGGCAAAATAAGGCCACCACCCATGGTTCCAAAATAAAAGTAGTATAGGAGGAGGGGGCCAGGATTTCATAGTCTTTACCTTCTTGATGGGGGTATCAGCCACAAGCCCACAGTAACCACCAATATTCTTTCTTTCAGCCTTTTTCATGCCGGGATTTCACGCTTAAGTGCTCCGGTTTGTTCTTCCAGCAGGTGAATGTTAAATTGAGAACCACGAAATTGTTCTTTTAAAAGACAAAATTTGACATCATTATATAATTTGGATATTGTGGGATTCAACTTTTTGTTTAGGATCCTATTAACTACATATGAGAGATTCTATATAAAACACGATATATGGAAAATGATGAATGGATAACAATTGGAGACCTTGTGTAGAAAAGTTCTAGTCTACCCAGTAAATGCTAATTGGCATCTTGAATATTAACGTAAATAACTAATGTCATGTTTCCATGGTAATGTCCATGAAGTTATTTCTTCTTTTTGTCGAGCGTCCTTGAAGTTATTGGATTATAATGTAATGTAAGTTTCATATGTAATTTTTTTTTTTCTTGTTGCAAATCACCATCTCCATGAACTGGAAGATCAGGCCTATAATTACAACTCCTCCATATGTCAAGCTTCTTCTTCTTCTTTTTTTTTTTTTTCCACATCACTACTCTGTTGGATAAAACTAATTGTCCTGATGTACATGGACGCTGAGCTTTTTGTAAAGTTTAACCTGTATCAGTTGTGAAGCTTCATCTTTTTTTTTTTTTTTTTGAGTGAAGTGAAGCTTCACCTGTAAGGTATCTTTTTGAAATAAATTCACGATTCCATATCGGCCTATATTATGTTATTTTATAGATTTAATCAGACCTCATATCATACAAGCAAAGTGTATCGATCAAAACTCAAGTTGAGAGTTTCATATATTAGGATACCAACTTGGGGTTTGTTTTCTCTTACCTTTTTGGAAGGCTGGGCGTGCTGTTTTTAAGCAGTTTTAAAACCACTATTAGATTAATTTTTGTGCACACACAAATTTTCTTTGTAATTTAACCAAAAGCATTACTATACACGAGAACAGGGAGCTTAATGAATTATATTTTCCTACAGCAGAAAGCGTGAAATTGAGGAGTCATTCTCAATAATAAAACGGAACATGCATTTTTATAAACATTTGGAGAGGAAAAAAAAAAAAAACTAGTTTTCCAACAAACATCATGTAACAGCCCGGGTAAAATTTGGATTTTTACCGGGACTGTTAACGTCGTTATACAGTGATTTACCGAATGAATTAATCTTGGGTAATTAATTCAAGGTAAATCGGGGGTCGTTTTTCGAAACCGAGAGTTTTCCCGCGCTCGTGATTTTCCCGCGGATTTTTCGAACCTAAGTTGGTATTTTTCGAGTTTCGGAATTTCTCGGAAAATCACACCGGAAAATAGCTAAGGAGGTATCGGTTATTTTTTGGACCGGATCGGACTCACCCGTAATATGGACGATTTGCATTATTGCTCACATGCTTAATAGTAAAAAGGAAAAAAAAAAAAGAAAAACCAGTTTAAAGCCGGTGGAAAGGAACCAGAAGAGGAAGAGAGGAAAGAAAAGAAGAAGAAAGAAAGAAGAAGAAAGAAA